>JAADYG010000216.1:0-44224 GCA_023338115.1 Phytopythium boreale
AAATCTGAAGTCCGTTTTGCTTCAATGTGACTTTTTGTCCGGAAATGGTGGTACATTTTATGCTTTCCATATGGTATTTTACCTGCTATTTTTAATGTTGTTACGATCATAAAGTCCGACAGGTAAACATTTACCCTAACAAGCGAAACATGGGTGTTGGATATGACAATTACTAGACGGTAACGCACTTAATGGGCCATAACATTTTCAGCCAATCAGAAGCCGTGAGGTTTTTGTGCGAAAAACCAAAAGCTTCATTCTTTTCGCAAACGGAGGAAGTGCCGGCTTGCCGGTATGCGTCATCATCCACTTCGGATCGTTCACGGCATGGAGCTTGGTCGTCGCTCATTCTTCGACTCGCCTTGCCGATAGAGACGCAGCATCTTCCTCCAAACACACCGCACACGCGTTGAGTATGTCCGCCGACTCATCGACCCGTATGACCCACCGCTTCCTGGGCAACTCGGGCCTGCTGGTCTCCCGGCTTGGGCTTGGCTCGGGCATGACTTCGAGTGCCAACTTCACGGTCGAGGGCTGGTTCGACGTCATGAAGACGGCCTTCCACAACGGCATCAACTTGTTCGACACGGCCGAGAACTACGGAGGCGGCGACGCGGAGGGACTCATCGGCGCTGCCGTCCAGAAGGGCATCGCCGAAGGGATCTGGACTCGCGAGGACCTCGTGATCACCACCAAGCTGTTCGCGGGCACCAAGGGGATCTTTGAGAGCGGCCCGAACGCGCAGGGTGTGAGCCGCAAGCACCTCGTGGAGGGCATCAAGGCGTCGCTCAAGGAGCTGCAGCTCGACTACGTCGATGTGATCTTCTGCCACCGTGCCGAGAGATGCACGCCGATCGAAGAGACCGTGCGCGCCATGAGCTTCATCATCGACCAAGGCTGGGCGTTCTACTGGGGTACGAGCGAGTGGTCGTCCGCGGACATCAAGGAGGCCTGCAACATCGCTGACCGCCTCGGGTTGATCCGCCCGGTCGTGGAGCAGCCGCAGTACCACCTCTTCGAGCGCTCCAAGGTCGACTTTGAGTACGCAGACCTGTACAACAAGTACAAGCTCGGGCTGACGGTCTGGTCGCCGCTGTCGGGCGGTCTCCTCACGGGCAAGTATAATCACGGCACGCCTGAGCACGCACGCCTCGCCACACCCGGCATGCGCTCGACTGTGCCTGATTTCGAGGATAAGGTAGACAAGACGCGTCGGCTCGAGCCCATCGCCGAGAAGCTCGGATGCAGCCTCACGGAGCTCGCCATCGCCTGGTGCGTCTCGAATGAGCACGTGTCGACGGTGCTGCTCGGCGCGCGCAATCCGAAGCAACTCGAGGAGACCATCAAGGCGCTCGCCGTCGTCGACAAACTGACGGCAGAGATCAAGGCGGAGATCGACGCGGTCGTCCCGTTCGTCCCCAAACTGCCGGCCCCCGACACGTTCTACACGCTTCGCGAGCGCCACCTGACCGGCGAGGTGACGGAACAGCCTAGCTGGATCAAGGCGCGCAGCACCCCTATGCAGCAGTGAAGGCTATGACCGAAGCTCACTTTTGACGTGCACTCGCCGGATACGGCCAATACATTGACTGACGGCCTTCATCTCCGGGTCAGCTGGCATCCTTGTTTCGCGCGTGATCAGTGATCATGCTTGGGGTAAAGGGGTGAGAGCACAGCAAAATGGCAGAAACTGACGCTGGGTGACCTCGCCTTCCCAGCCGCGCGCGTGCACGTCGCAGGAAGCAGTCGGCTGGATACGGTACTGCTGGCCCGTCGAGATCCCGTTAGCGCGCCAGCTCTTCCTCGACCATATGCAGCCGCGGATGTGACGTGAAGGCGAGCAGTTCCGGCGGCTACTGCGGCAGCGACAACAACAGGAAGCGGTCGAGAGTGCTATGATGCTCGCTGATGTCCTCCGAGTTGTGTTCACGGACCTTGATTCGGCGCATCTCGCAGATCTCGCTGGCCTTTGACGGACTTGCTCGTGGGATGTTGGGTCGCTCTTCGTTCTCGAAGAGCACCTCGCCCTGCAACTTCCGGCTTTGCGCTGGGTGGATGCGAGTTTTTCGAAATTCTGCTCCTGTCGCCTAGCGTTGTCGATGGCCGGCCCGACAGGTTTGTGTAGCAGCGCGGTGCACATGAGGCCACAATATCAGCATAAGGCTGTTCAAGTACAGCCGTACGTTGGATAGTCGACTGGAGCGCGACGGTCACCAGTGGACAGCTTGGCGCGCGTGCTGGGGGTACACGTGCTACTGTAGACGAGTCACGCGCGTTCTTCTCGTGCGTCAAAACGGCAGCGACTGTCTGGCCTTGGTCGCTTCAGAGTGCAAGTTCGTCTCGCAGGGCTCAACCAGCGGGCCCTTGCACGAGTGGGTCTCTTTCTTTCGGCGTCTCTGCCTTGGTCTCGTCCGTAATGAGGTCGCCACAGTATTCTGACTTGGCTTTGTCAGGTCGTTGACACACCGTTTCCGCCCGGCCAGCGGCCACAGTGTCGACGAACAGGTTGGTGTCTTTGGTGTGTGCACTCTTCTTCTTGTTGCATTCGCCGACGGGGTCTTGCCTGGCGTATGGCGCGTTGAGGCTCTTTTGCGTCGCGCGCAGCGAGCACAAGTTGATTTTGAGCGCACATACGCCCCGAGAGCTTGGGAACGGCACCGTGCTGCAGTTGGCGCTCATGAGGTGGTTGACGACCTGGTGGGTCGTGATCGCGTCAACGTCAGGGCACTCCGGTCCATGATCGGCATTGAAGGGTCTGGCGTAGCGAGGTTTTTGTCCTCGAACTTGCACACAGGCACGCTGGGTCTGACGAACGCGAAGTTATTGAGTTATTGCCGCTGCTTGTGCGCGGGTTTCGCGCCCTTGCCCTGCGACCGCAAAGTCTTGGATGTACTCCGCGATTCTGGAAGTGCTGCCGCTTCTGTAGCGTCAGCTCGCCGCCGTTCTTGAGCTTCATGGACGCGCGTTGCATGAGCAGAGGCGCCGCTGGCATGTCCGAGGCCAACGACGACAGCCGACCCGCGCGCCGGTGCTTCTTCGTCGGTGGCGGCGCAGCACCGCTCGCGGCAGCAATGGTATCTGCTCTGGCGCCAATTGTGGCTAGCGGCAACGCTCGTCCGCTATCCACCGCCGGCGCTCTGAGTCGCCACTCGTAGCTGGAGGAGCGGGCTCCACCTTGGTGATCTCCATGCAGACGACGAGGCAGTCGCTGCTGATATCCTCGGCGACTGTAGCGGGGCACAGGTGTGGCAGTGAGCTTCGGCGACCCGTAGTCGCACAAGACGCGCAGCTTTGTCGAGTTTGGCCTGCCTGTCGGCCTCACTCACAGCGGCTGCTGCCCCAAGAATGTGCCGAGCGGCTGCTTGAAAGTGCGCGTGCGCTTCATCGACGACGGCAACGATGCGTCGCCGTCCAGCAAGCGGCGATCGGTCGACGCGGCCATGCTGCTACACTCGCCACCGGATAAGAGTTGCTTGTTCGCGTCTACAAAGCCGCTGCCGGCCAAGCAGAATATCGGCCCCAACGCCGCCACCACGATCGGCAACGCCACCCGTGGTCGGCATCCGCACTCGGCACAGACGACCAGCGCCGCTTCTAATATCGCTGTTCGTGTCGAGCAGCAATAAAAGTGTCTTGCGCGAGACTGTTGTGGCCGGACTGGAGCGGACACCACCAGGTCGTCGTGATCACGCTCGTGACGGGCGACAGCCAAAAGATGTGGGTCGTCCGCGCGTTCGTGATGGCGCAGGTTGCCGGTGTCGTCAGGTGCCTGCAGGTTGGAGCGATCGTGACCGGTGCCGACGTGCGAGATCTTAAGGTCTGGCAGAGCGACGATCGCTTCCGCATTGTTGAGCCTCTTCTCGGCCACGCGCGCCTCCTTCAAGCACTTGTCCCGGATCTGCTTGCCCAGATCGTCCTTCGAGCTTTATCTTGTGCGCGAGCGCGCGTCAGAAGGGTTTCTTGGACGACGCCGTGTCCACCAAGATCGATTGCCTGCCTGTATATCGCCAGAAAAAGCGTCAGCCGGTTGTGTGCACCTTTCATAGTTGATATGCGGACGCGTCACCCCACCTTGTCACAGTCCTGAGCGCGTCCTCAATGCTTGCCCATACAGTGGGCCCGGTACATCGCGAGCTAGTGGCGCAGATTGCTATTGGGCAGGCGCGTGTCGGCGCTTGCGCGCGTCGGCTCTTGGCTCTGATCGACACATCGCACACACACACACAAAACAAACAAAGAGTGTGAGCGCCACACGGACACGACGTTCGACCGACAGAGACGCAGGGACGTAGAGAACAAGTGACCTCTGCACGCGCTCCGTTCTGGGAGGCTCAGACAGAAGCCGACGAAGTACTCACACGCACACGCATACATATACAAACACACACATGCACGCGCACGCGACGCGCGGTTCGAGCTGTCGCCGTCGTCGCCGCCACCCTTTCGCCCTTGATCATCACGAAACAAAGGACGTGTGAGCGTTCAACTGGAGTACGACAGGGCGACCAACGCACACGGCACACTGTACCTGCGGCGCGCCAGACGGGCGCTAGAGCAGCGGCGGAGGCGGCCGCGCGCCCGCCGCTGCCGCTCTGCCGGTCTGATGTGCGTCTTGGGGCGCGAGATCGGGAATGAGACCGTCCAAAACTCGTCAGATGGCTTCGTTTTGATGGGCCCGCCATCTGGTTTGGCGCACGAAGTGTAGTATACATGATCGGAACGTATACTCGGAAGTACTTGCGCTCAGTATGGAGGCGTGAAACGAGGTGAAAATTCGGATTTTTCGAAATTTGGATCCAGTCACGTCAGGTACAGTACCGAACGTACCGGTACAGTAATACGGTATTGTCAAGTGTAGGGTAGGTGTATACCCTCTGCACCCTGTCGCAGAAAGTAGAACTCCATCTGAAAGATACTCACAAGAACCTGGAATTTACGAAAAAGAGACGTTTTTTTTCAGCAAACTACAATAGGGAATTTACCTTTCGTGCTTCGCAACAATAATTTCATGTTGTTACAAAACCCATTATTGCCCGAAGCATTCGGAACGTCCATCGTTCCGTCCGACGGTATGAGGCAGCGTGCGCGTTACCGGCGGGTTCCGGGACGGGCACGAGAACAACGATGGCGACACCTGCGACGAGGACGACGGGAATCAAGCGACCGGCGAGCCGTGTGGAAGGTCATCTCGTTTATCTCGTCGCCCAGCCAACCAGGCCGCCGTCTACTGCGCCTGCGACGGCGTGAGCGTCTGTGGCGGCGAGTTGTCCTCGGTCGTCCAGTGCGCGCGTCAATCACCAGTTGCAGCATGCGCCACGATATAAATATGGCGCGCAAGTTCCAAGACGGACAACTCCGCAGACGTGACCGCGTCGCGTTCCTTCGCCGTCTGCTTTCTGCGTCTAGGGCGTGCTCATGACGGGCGTGCGCTTACGAGACCCGAGCGACTGGCCGCCGCCGACCGCAGTGGCCGCTCACTTGGCGCCCGAGTTCGTGATGCGCCTGTCTTGGCCGCTGCCGACCGTCGACCTGTCGCGAACGATGGCGTCCGTATGGCTCCCCAAGGCGCGATTCGCTTAAGTCGTGCGCTTCCTGCGAGCCAAGCACTCGCTCTTCACCACGTGCACCAAGCTGGCCGGCGCCATGTTCGTGATTGTTCTCTTCGTGCCGCACCCAGACGTCCGCGTCGCGTGCGCGCTGCTATCGGCGGCCGCCACGGTATCGCTGGTTGCCATCGCGGCCTTCTACTCGCTCGACATTTGGATCCTACTGCTGATCCTACTGCTGCACAACTATGAGTACTGGTTCATGAGCGTGCTGAACGCGGTCAACTGGGTCGACATGGCGGTCATCTTCGTCGACGTCCGAGCGCTGAGCTGCGTGGGCACGTGGGGCGGGGTCCAACTTGTCGTCACGATGGATACCAGCTTCCGCAGCTCGAGGTTCGCCACCAGATTCGCGGCCATGTCGATCCCAGGCATGCTGGCGGTGGCCGTAGCGTGCAGCTACAAGCTGATCCGCCGCGGTAACTTCTTCGTGATTGATTTCCCCCGGCCTCCCCGTGCATGGTAGTAGCATCGCGACGTTCACTTTGACGACGCTGAGCGTCTTATTGGTCAAGAAAGCGCTCGTCACCTATCGCATGCGGCAGTCGCGATCGCGGCCGGGACGAGCAGTGCCTTGTGCGCTTCTGAACGCGCGGCTGCGACTGGTTCAAGTGGACGCGACCAATCAAAGCTCGAGGAAGTCTGACGCGCCTCGGCAGTCCAGCCTTCAGTCGGAAACGCCCGACCGGTCCGCAATGACGGCGCAACTACGCCGAGCCAGCGCTCCTAGCAGTGTACTCGACGCGTCCCGAACGATTCTCGCTCCGCCTGCGCATCGGTGGGTTGTGCGGTTGTTTGTATCGGTAGGGGTTGTCGGGCTGGTGCTGACGGTATGCGCGTGGACAATCATCTTGTGGTCTCCTGAGCGCGACGGACTCGCCTACGTGGTGGGAATGACGGCAGTCGTATGCACCGAGTGCTTTTCGAGCGTGTTGGCGAGCTGCTACTGCCAGCTAGGCTTGATGGGGCAAGTAGCGAGCAGTTTCGACCTACACTTATCAAGTTTCCACGTTCGTGCGACCTGATGCAGTGGCGACCACATATGTCCCTCACCGTCGTCTCGTGGTGGAACTGGATATTTGCCATCTTCGAGCTCGATTGCCTTACGCCGATCGCCAAGGCGCAGCTTGGCTACCGCAAGCGCCTCGCGCTCCCCATCAGCATTGTGACCTTGTCCGTGGCCGCGATCGTCGCCGCCATCCTCTTTACCGGCGCGCGGAAGAGCATCTTCGTCGACCAAGCGATCTTCCGAGTCCCGTTCTTCTGGGACTACGGGTTCACACTGCACACCGTCGACTTCGCGCTCCAGCGAGCCATCATGATGCTCGCCTGGAACCTCCGCGTGCCGTTTGAGCTCGCAACTTGCGACGATGACGAGCTCATCTTCCTCCGCAGCCACGTCGAGTACGTCAGCACGGTCCCCGAGTTCCCCGCGGCGTCGAACACTCGCGGGGCGTCAATTTTGACTATCGTCCCTGCTGTGATGACTTTGATTGGCGCGCGACCCACCATGCGTGGAGATGGCGCACGGTAGACAACATGAGATGCTGAGTCATGAGGTGCCAGGTTCCACGTCTATGCCCGGACACTGCTGTCCGTTCGACTACAAGTTCGTTGTCTGTCATGGGAGTCGCCCTTTCATCGGTGATCCCATTTATGGGATTGATCACATCGAGTGCGGCTCTTTTGGTGACGTGTTCTGGTCTGCCTCGCCCTCGGATTCGGACGAGTTCGATCGATGCGCGGGTGCCAAAACGAGCACGAAGGCCGTGTGCACCCGTGGCATAAAGAGGAATGACGACGTTTAAATCCTGGACAGCCACGCACATTCCTTCACTGGTGCTGGTCTTCGTCACTATTCGTGTCCACTGGTCCGCACAAGCGCTGACGACCCGCGCCCAGAGCACCAAGGCGACCGAGAGACCGCGAGCTCGTACCCCAAGTATGTGATTTTCCTGTCACGGCCGCTGCCGGCCATCGATTTGTCCCGCACTGCAGCCTCCTCATGGCTCTCCAAGGCGCGATATGCTCACGCCGTGTGGGTCGTGCGCGCCAGATACTCGCTGTTGACCATATGCACGAAACTGGTCGGGGCGTCCTCTTCCTGCCTCACCGAGGCGCTCACATGGCGTGCGCGGTACTCTCCGGCGCTGCCTTCGCATCGCAGGTCGTACTAGGCGCGTTCTTCTCGCTCGACATCTGGGAGTTGCTGCTACGTGACTACGAGTACTGGTTCATGAGCGTGCTGAACGCGATCAACTGGGTCACCATGGCGGTCGTCTTTGGCGACGTTCGAGCGCTGAGCTGCGTCAGCATGTGTTGGCGGGGTTCAGCTCGTCATCACGAGCAGCTACGGCCTGGTCACAGGCGGACGCTTCTTTGTGATCAACATTCCCGGTCTGCAACCCATCCACGGCCGCTACATTGCCGTCTTCACGTCGACGACGCTGATCGTCTTCTTGGTCAAGAAAGCGCTGGTGACATATGCTATGCGCCTGAAGCAAGGAAGGAGCAGCGCATCCATTCCGTGTGCAGTGCTGAAGGCGCGACTACGACTTGTACCCATCGATATTGATCCATACGGCCTGGTGATCGCTCAGGGTGTGGAACAGCCTAGCATCCAACGCAAGGCCTGTCATCCTGGCTCCGAAGCACAACTGCGGGTTACCAATAAAAGACGAACGGTGTACGAGCCAGAGACGACGCTTTTGTCCGGGGTGTTGGCCGTGGAGCACCCGCCACCGTGGTGGACTCGGCCGATCCTTGGCGCCATCGCGATCATCGGCCTCGTATCGACCGTGAGCGCATGGGTCGTGGTCTTCCTGTGTCCCGATAATAGTATCCTGGGCTGGATCATCGGCGCGATCACGGTCACCTGCTCGGAACTTCTCGCACTCACGCTGCTGAGCTTTCACTGCCAGCGCGACCTGCTGTTTCAAAACATGCGCAACTTCGATCTGCACTTTTCGGCCATCCAGCACCACGTGCTCGCTGTGTGCTTGTGCGACCTCATGCAGTGGCGCCAACACCTGTGCCTCGCTGTCGTGTCGTGGTGGCTCTGGTTCTTCGTGGTGCTCACGCTCGACAGCATGACCCCGCTCGCCAAGGTGTATCTCGGTCTCCACAAGCGACACGCGCTGCTAGCCATCCTGGTCGCCTTGCTCGTGACCGTGGCCGCCTTCATCGCGCTCGCCATGGGATCACACGGCCACGTGTTTGTCGATCGAGTGCTCATCCATATCACGCTGAGTGACGACTACAGTTTTGAGCTTCGAACCGCCGAGCTAGCCTTGCAGCGCGCCGTCACGATGCTCGCCTGGAACCTGCGCGTGCCGCTCGAGCTCGCGACCAGCCACGACGACGAGCTCACGCTCATGCGCGACCACGTCGAGTACCTGAGCGAGCTCGCGAGCTTCGGGTCGCCGTCCAGGACGCAGGTGGCCTCCATCGCCGTCACGGCGATTGGGCCTTGTACCGGCACTATGGCTAACTCGAGCTGCGTCACTCGAAACGTGATGGGGTAAATACTTTCACAAATTACAGTACTTGAATAGACCCCATATATTTTTGAGTGCAATAACTGTATGAACTGTTTGTCTCGGATGTCTTGGCACTGATAATTGAGACCGATCACGAAGAGCTCCACAGGTACTGAAGACGGACAAGATGCCGCGCGGGCCGTGGCGCGTTGTGACGCTGGACGCGACGGGCACGCTCTTCCGGCCGCGTGAGAGCATCGGCAGGACGTACGTGCACGGCTGGGAGCAGGTCGCGCGCGAGAAGCTGCCGTCCGAGCGGCGCGACGCGGCGGAGAAGGCCATCAACGCGCGCTTCCCAGCCGCCTTCCGGTCGCTGTCGGCGTCCGATCCCAACTTTGGCGCTGGTAGCGACTCCACGTCAGCCTTCCCGTGGTGGAAACGACTGGTCCTCGACGTCGTGAACGACCGCGACGTGTTCCCGTCCGCCCCGCTGCCCCGCGAGCTCGAGGACCCGTTCGCGCGCGCGTTGTACGAGCAGTTCGCGTCCGCCGGCGCCTGGAAGGTCTACGACGACGTGCTGCCCACGCTCGACCGCCTGAAAGACCAGGGCGTCGCGCTGGGCGTGATCTCCAACTTCGACGAGCGGCTCGCGGGCGTCCTGCGCGGCCACGGGCTCGACTCGTACTTTGACGTTGTGACCACCTCGTTCCAGCACGGACTCGCCAAGCCACACGCGTCCATCTTTGAGGCGACCTTCGACGCGTTGATGGAGGCGAGCGGCTCGCATCGGACTGGAGATAGCGAACGATACGACACGTGCCTCCACATCGGAGACCACCGTGTCAAGGACTACGACGGCGCCCGCGCGGCCGGCGCGAGCGCTCGACTGCTCGTGCGGCACCCCGAGCGCCCGGGCGCCGTTCCGGCCGGCGTCGAATGCGACCAAGTCATTTCGACGCTTCTGGGTCTGTTTGGCCAGTAGCTACAGCGCGAGAGAAGGCTCGCAACATCGCCGGAGGAGAGAGAGGAGACGTGGCGGGCCAGAAGGAGCGACCATGGAGGAGGAGGAGGAGGCATCGTGTCGACGAAGGGAAGAAGAACCGCGCGACCCTTTCCGTTCTGGGATGGCACCGCCTCGTTCGAGCGTTGAAGTTGCTGGGGTTGTAATAGACCGCTCGGCTGCAGTGGTGACCCTTTGAGCGCTATGGTGCTGGCATTGGCCTCTGCTCGGTTGCTCGCACGTCCAAGAGGTCATGAGGAAAGGTCACGCGGCGCCTGCGGGCCGCTGAAACCGCTTCGTGTGTTTCGTTTTTCATCGAATGGCGCCCGGTCGGCGTTGCCCAGGGCGGCAAAGTGCCTTGCGAGCAGTTGCGCGCGCGTGTAAACCCGACGACCGACCGGCACGCCAGCAAGCGATTCCAGGCGGCCACGACGTCCAGCGGGATGGACTATGACGCGCAGGACCTCACGCCGCTGGAGTCTACCGTCCGCGAGCTGCAGATTGACTTTGAGGGGACGTGTCTAGCGCTCGCGAGCGACATTGCGTCCGCCAACGATCCATCGGAGCTTCTCGACCTCGTCACCGCACTGTCTAGTGGCCACAGCAGTGCCCATGACCGCGGAGAGGCGGCCGCGGAAACCCCCGAGACGGACGAAGACGAGGACTACGGCGGCTCTGACGATACGGACGGCCTCCGCGAGCGCGTGGCTACCCTTTTGGTGCCCCAGGTGGCCGAGATCCTCATCAGCAGGTCGTTTGCGACGACGCAATGCGCCAAGCGAGTGAATGCGTTCTTCCAGCACGCGCTCGTGACTGACGCACGGTATCTACCGCTACCAGGGGTTGCAGAGGCGGCGATACCGTCCCTCGTCGCCATTCTCGACGCGCACTCGCCGTTTTACCTGTATCACAGCGGCCAATCCAACGACCCGACCAGCCACGATCCCGCCACTGGAAGTAGCGAACAAGGCGAAGATCAAGCGACGACGACGGCACGGTCGCTTTCCGGCGCTGCTTGGCGATTTGTTCGTCCGGACCACAGCGCGTACACTTGTCAGTTCTTCCTGGCAAACCTCGAGTTCTGGGGCGCGGCCGGCGGGTTCTCGGTCTTTGTGGAGATGCTGTGTGGCGTGAAGCTCGTTGAACCCGGCGAGAGCTCTCCTATATCGGACGAGGGCTCTCACGAGCATCAGATCACCTCGCTGGCGTTTGACGCCGTCCAGAACGTGCTGCGTATGATCTACAACACGAAGGACTACTTGCGGCCAGAGTTCCTGATGGAGTACCTATCGCCACTTTCCGGCGGAGTGGCAGGCTGGGTGGAGCGCGCGACGTCGGAGGAGCTGGCTGCGATACCTCGCGACGCTCTGCTCGAGTTTGTGCACGTATTGGAGCTGATGCTGGCTCAAGTTCAGCAGCAGTGTGGCGGAAGCAGAGTCGCAGCATGGAACGATTCGACAGTCAACGAGAGCGCTGACCAGCCAACAACGTGCAGCGTGGAGGCCGTCGAGCGGCGCCTGCATGTCCTTCGCCTCGACATCCTGCTCGCGTTCTTCACGAGCGGCTCGCTCGAGAAGAGGATCTACGGGTTCACCGAGGTCATCGCACTCGTGACGCGTCTGTACAACAGTCAAGTGCAGGAGCAGGAGGACCCGACGGCCAGCTCGCTGCGGCTCGCGCTGAGCTACCTCGTCGACTGGATGGATCGCAAACGAGTGATGGAGGAACTCTTCGGCGCGAAGCTCCACGTCGAGCTCATCAAGCGCTCAACGCCCTTGTTCCAGTTCGCGTCCGAGCTCGAGTGTCTGTCCCCGCGTGGCTCGATTGCGTGTGGCGCTGCTACCAAGGCGGAGGAAGCCGCGACAGGAGCAGTAGTGCCATCGAAACAACCGACGATTCGCCGAACCTACAGCGGCACGCTGCGCTGCGCACGCTGATGCACGGACTGCTCCTCGAACTGGTGGTGTTCGTCGAGTTGCCGCTGTTGGAGCACTTACTGTGCCGGTTGGAGCGCATCCCAGGGCGAGTGTTTGACGAGACGCACCTGTCGGTGTTGTCAGCGATAGCGCTGCGGTCGTTCGAGGTGGAAGACGAGTCGTCCGCGCTGACAACGACCGTGTTCCCTCTGCAGGAACGGATACTGCTGCACCTGTGGGAAGTGATGCTGCCGGCGCTGGATGTGCATGACGTCCAGGAGCAGGTGCTAGAGCAGATACCGGCAATCCTTCGCCAGACGGCACCCGCTTCCGCGGACGGAGACCCCAGTGTCCATGCTGAGACGAGTGGCTCCGCGTCTTCGACCGGGCTAATGGCGGGGAAGCTGCTGGAGGACTGCGTCGCAAACATTTCGCGGCGAGTGAAGGTGCCGATCTCGCTGCAGCTGCTCACGCAGATCGCTCAGCTGGTGATGGAAGGGTGCGTTGCGATGGCGCGACGTCCCGATCCGAGTGGTTCGTACGTCCAAGTGATCCTGAACGAGCTGGCTGCGTTCAAGCGTGAGACGAAGCGCAACCTCGAGATGGACTGCTGCGTACGGACTGGTATGAGCGACGAGGAGCTCCGAGCGCTCCCTCCGCTCACAGGCTACTTGGAACGCGTCAAGGCCGAACTGTTTGCTCTCAAAGGAGCTTGGGTCCTCGATTGCTCCGAGGGCGCGACCACTTCTTTTGGACAGGACCAAGCTAACGAGCTCTGGGGTCTTCTCGTATCGCACGCGGTAGTGACCGACGAGGCGTCGCTGTGCTTCCAGTGGGTGAAGTTCTGCTTGAAGTCGCCACCCTTCGGACAGTCAGCGGCCGAGCTGATCCCGTTCGAGGTCGCTCAGTATCTGCTGACTAGCAGGTTCCACACGTTGTCGGGTGAAGCCATCACCATGTCGGCGCTGAGCTGCTTCCAGGCGCTGTTCAACGCGGTCAATGTGGCGAAAGGCGAGCTGCAGACCTTTCTGCTAGAGCCTCCAACGGACGAGAATGTGTCCACGGTCGGCGCGGCCGACACCACCGTCGATCTCGTCGCTTCGCCCCGTGATCTAGTGGGACTGGATGAGCTGTGGCACCTGACAATGCACGCCGCGGACCCGCGCGTGGCGGAGGAGTGTGTGATGCAGCTCGTCGGCTGCTACCTAGACGTCGTGCCTTCACTTCGAGGCACGGAGCGGTTGCTCCAAAGCAAGCGCGACCTCGTGGAGCGCTGCATGGACCATTTGAGATCTGCGAAAGCTAAACAAACGATTGCATATGGGACAGAGCAACATGTATCCACGTCGGATGCAGCTAGCTGCCGAGATCGACGGGATGACGCGACGAACATTGTCGACCGCTGTTTGGACTTGTTCCGGTACTTTTTGGAGGCCTGCAAAAGCCAAGACGATGAAGCGGGCGGCCACGACGAGTTTGACGGCGGCGGCGGCGGCTCTTCCGACGCTGTGAGAAGCGGATGTCGTCGTGAGTACGTGATCGACAGCTTGGAGGAGAGCTTGCCGTTCCTGGACGTCTATCCCTCTCCAATGAAGGATTCGGCCGCGTCGTTCACGGAGCAATCCGTGTTCGGCACTGCGCGCCGCCCCAGCTGGACCTTCCGGCAGCAGCACCGCCCGCTGCTGGACAGCATCATCGACGAACGAGACGACAAGGAGGAAGGTATCGACGATGTGTCTGACTACCAGAGAGATCCGACTGCCCAGTCCCTCTCTTTCGGGCACGAAGGTTTGGGAGTGAGCATCCCGCCCGTGTCTTGCTATGACTCATCGAGTCTGCGATCCCCCTCGCTCCGCCCCCGAGCGAATCTGATGCAGCCGCCAAGCCCGTCGCCTCAGCGCGGGCCGGTCCTGAGCGTCGACGACATTGGCCTGATCTTGGTCGAACAGGACGAAGTCGATCAGAGAGGAGACCAAGCAGAAGTCCAACAAGGGCCAGGCAAACATCAAGCAGGCATCAGACCGCGAGCGCGCACATGGAGCTCAAAGTACGACGGCATGAGCCATTTGCTCGCGAACGAAGGCACGTACTTCCAGACGTTGCTGGAGCTTGTGGACTCTGGAGAGCCGGCGACCGCTCGACGAACGTGGGAGCTGTTGTGTCTCCTACCAACGAATAATGCGCTGTTGCGGACGATGATCCAGCTCCGGTCGGTTGAGAGTGGGGCAGTCGGTGCCAACCAAGTCGACTGGGACGATCTCTTGAGCTCCTCCCGAGTGTACCGGCTCGTGTACGCTCTTCGCCTCGTCGAAGCGCTTTTGATCCCGCTCGAGGCCGATGCGGTGACCTCGTCCGACGCCGGCGGCTCGACGGACGTAGCGCGGCGGCAGTGGAGAGAGCGCTTTGTCCGCTTGGGCGGAGCCAGACACGTGTACGACGTCTTGCTCGAATGGACGCGTCAGCCTGGAGATGATTCGGGGACGAACGCATCTCCGGAGCGTTTGTATCTCCAGAACTTGCGCGCGACGTGTCTCGCGGGGATGATTCGCACCGTCGACTACTTTCTCAAGCTGGCGCATTCCTCGTCGCGCGGACAGACGCAGCGCGGTTCACGCTCTGAATTCGACACGCGCCTTGTGCGCTCGACACTGCCCGCGTTCCTCGACTCGATTGACGTTCCGGCACTGTTTCACGCCGTGGTGGAGCTAACTATCGCCGCTTACTCGAGACACGACAAGACCTCCGAGTTGTCGGATGAAGTGGAAGAATCGGTCCTCGCCGGTGTCGAGGTGTGCTGCTCGTTGATCCAGTTGGAGCCTGCCCGAGTGCTGCAAAGCGTCGGCGTCGATTCTACCACGAGTCAGCCCATACGCATACGCGACTGGCTGAAGGCCCTGCTCGTCGACTGCCCGCGAGCCACAACGCGCGAAAATGCGATGGCGTCGTTGGTGCGGCTTTCGGACAGCGCCGCGGGAGCTTCTGGTGGTAGCGCCGTCCAGAGATTCGTGGACATGATGAGGGATGCCGGCTGCGCAGCGATGATCCGAGCAACGACCACGCGCTGCGAGAAGGCGAACGCCTGCGAGCAGCTATTGACTCTCTGCTGCAGTCTCTTCCGCAGATGTGCGCGTGATCCATTCTTGAATGAGGCGGAGACTGCCGCCACGACCGTCGACTCGCTCCTGACAAACCTGTGCGCGCACGTGGCCGATACTCGCCCTGCTGGCTCCCATGCTCCGGGCAGTCTGATGGAGCTTCTGACCGCAATGGCGCATTCCTCCGCCACAGTTCGCTCGATTATGCTGCACTGGCGACCGACTGCGCGCCAGCATGCCGCGTTGACCACGATGTCTGCGGGGGACGGCGAGTGGGCGCTGGGGTTCCTGATGGATCGGTTCATCTTTGCGGGCAGCGAGAGTGGGGAGCTGCACCAAGCAAGAAGCCCACGCGTCCTACCATCGGCGCAAGACCGTTCGCGGGCTCAAAAGTTGGCGCTCGGGCTCTTGTTCCCCGACAAGCAGAGTCAAGGCTCTCAGCCCTTGCTAGTGGCAATTGGCGCCGCTATCAACTCGGTCCTTGCCCGTCAAGAGCGTTTTCACGTGGCGGTGGCGCAGGAAGTCGACCGGATGGGGCGTCCGTGGAACTATTCTCCGCGGGATTCGCTGCAGAGCGGTGCTGGCGGGATCGGTCGCGCGGGGCTCGTCAATCCAGGGTGCGTGTGCTACATGAACGCTCTGCTGCAGCAGCTCTTCATGATGCCCGGCTTCTTCTCCGGCCTCCTCGAGCTCGACTGCTCGGACAGTGACGCCCCACTGCCGACACAGAAAGTGGCCCAATGGCACGAAGAAGTGCGCGAGCTGCAGCGACTCTTTGCGGCGCTCGGCTACACGGCGAAGCGGTCGTGCGATCCCACCGCGTTTGCCTTGTCCCACCGTGACCTGGACGGCAACCCGACCGATCTCCGCACGCAGATGGACGCTGACGAGTTCTTTTGCCTGCTGCTGGACCGTCTCGAGACGTTCATCATCTCCTCGAGTCATAGCAGCAGTTCTGAAGCCATCAGCACGTCTGCAGACGCTCCTACAGCGTCTGATGCTGCTCCGCCAACGCACTTCCTGGACGAGTGCTTTGGAGGCGTGCTAGTGAACCAGATCCTGACGGAGAACGGCCACCTGTCGGAGCGCGAGGAGGGCTTCTTCGCGCTGAGTCTCGAGATCACCAGGAAGCGCCACCTGGCCGACTCGCTCGCGCTTTACGTCCAGGGCGAGCCTCTGGACGGCGAGAACGCGTACTTCTGCGAGCGCGTGCAGCGCAAGGTGTCGGCGACCAAGCGCATCTGCGTCAAGACACTGCCGCGCACTCTCGTGTGTCACCTCAAGCGCTTCGAGTTCGACTTCGACACGATGGAGAAGGTCAAGATCAATGACTACCTCGAGTTCCCCATGGAGATCGACATGTCCCCGTACACCAGCGGCGCTGCTGCTGGCGCGGAGTCCACCACGGCGGACTCCGCAGCCTACGAAGCGGCAGGTGAGTGCATGTACGACCTTGTCGGGGTCGTGGTGCACTCCGGGACGTCCGACATGGGCCACTACTACTCGTTCATCAAAGACCGACACGATGGAGCGAAGGGGAGCGATGGCGTCGACGACTGGTTCGAGTTTAACGACGAAGCGGTCCGACCGTTTGACGTAGAGGCCATGGGCGACGAGTGCTTCGGCGGAGAGGAGGTGCGGCAGAAGTGGGACCCGGCACAGGGCGCGTTCGTTCCGTCGGTCGAGACCAAGCGGCGGAGCGCCTACATGCTGATCTACGAGAGGCGCCGAGCGCCGCCGTTGGGCTTGTCTCCTGAGCAACGCGATGATGTCGGGGCGACGATAGAAAACGATCCGGAGGGCTTTTGCCCGGACGTGAGGGCGCTCGTTAGCGACATCCGACTCGAGAACCAGCGTCTCGACGGTGTCGTTCACGCGTTTGGGGACGCGTACGAGGCGTTTGTGGGCTCAGTACTGCGCGGCATTTCGAGTAGCGCAACTGGTCGCTTCGGTGATGATGAGAAGATGCTGCGGCTCGCCTACCAGTGCGCGTGCAAATACCTCTTTGGGATCCGCGCTCTAAGTAGCAGACAAGGATCCACGATCGCTGTCGACGGTCCAGAGGGAGATGCCGAATCAGTCACGGTCGTCGTTGACTCAGTGTGCGCGTGGCTGGCTGGATACAACGACAACGACATTGAATCTGGACGTGAATGTTTCGAAGACGACCAGCGCATCCAGTTCTGCGCTTGGCTGTTTGACAAGACGACAGCGATTATGCCGTCCGCTGACCATGAGGACGGCACATCCAGAGACGAGTGCGCGAGAAGCTGGTTGTTCGACGTGCTGTTTCTGAGCGAGTCGGATCTCGAATTACCGAGTGGCTGCCTTCAGATACTGTCCGTCGCAGTGGAGACGGTGACGCGCTTCCTGGGCAAATCTGAAGCAGAAGCCGGGGAATTCAGCAAGCATTCGATGCTGACGAAGCTGAGCGCGCTCGTCCGCGCCCTGCTGGACGAGGTTTACGCCCGCCACCGGGAGCTGATTGTGCACGAGCCCGTCTGTGATGGCGCAGTCGTGATCCAAGCTTCCAAAGCCTTTAGCGCAGCGACTGCGGCGGCTGACGTGCTGGAACGGATCGTTTGCGTCCTGCCAGGGACGCTGGGGCCGGAGGAGGCGGCGCGCAGCTGTCGGAGCGCGCTCTACCACGTCTTTGTCCGCCAAGTCGACTTTGTTGCGCGGTTCCTGGCGTCTCTGGAGACCATGGTGGACCGCAACATGTTGACGTCGCAGTCCAACATCGACCGGTACGCGCACGATGGAGTTCACCCATCCGCCGACTGCCATTCGCGCATACTCGAAAAAGAGAAAAGCATCTTCGCAGAGCTGCTGCGCTGGCAGCACGAGCTGGAGGTGACACGCGCCACGGGTCCAGTCGGCTCGGCTTCCAGCTGTGGCGTCGAGCTGCTGAGTCATACTGACGCTGTGTTGCGGCGTGCGGTGGTGAAGGGTCTCGTGCTGGCGGGCTGCAAGGACGTTCTGTCGCGCTTTGCGGTGCAGATCACCCGCAACGGCAGCGAGTCCGAGTGCGACCGCATCCTTTCGCTGCTGTTGATCGTCCTAGAAGACATGCGGTCCACTTCACACGCCAGCAAAGTGCTCGCGGTGATAGAGGCCGTTCTGGAGCGCCAAGCATGCACGAACAATGGCGACGAAGACTCGATGAGGCGCGGTCGGCACATCGTCGAGAGCGTGTTCTCGCCTGCGCACGGGATCCTCGAAGCGGCCGCGTACTACAAGGACCGACCCACGGACCGGGAGCACGCGTTTGCCCTCCTGCAGCTCGTTATCCGCACCGCTGCCAGCTCCGCCGTCTTGCGCGAGCTGTTCGCTGCGGACCCGCAGTGGCAGAAACAACTGGGGTGGCTCGTGGAGTGGGTCGTGCGCTACGTCGACCCGATCGGCGCGATCACCCGCCGAAAACGCGCCGAAGATGGCGACGTCGAGCCTTGTCACGCCGAGTTTGACGGCGAAGCCCACCCGCTCCCAGCCAAGGACGCTCTCGACCTGTTCACACAGATGGAAGCAGGACTCGACGCCTTGATCTTCACGGATCGCGAGGAAGCCGCTGACGTACCAGAGTATGCTGAAGCGGAGGAGAAGGCAGCAGCGACCACCAAACCAGACGGCCACCAGACGGTGGCCAGCTATTCGCGCAAGGCTATGGACGAGAGTTTTGGCGGCGAAAACCAGAGCGAACCGACTGACGCGACAGTGGGGTGGGCGGCAGGACCGATGGCCAGGAAAGACGCGCGCGTCCAGCAACAACCTGAAGACGACGAGGGCGAAGGAGAGCAGTCGGTCGACGATACGACGGCCGCGTCACGCCGGACGAGGGTGCCGAGACTCACTCTGGACTTGGAGTGCACATACATCAACTACTCGGAGGCGTAGCGAGAGAAGAGAGGAAAGGCAAGAGCATGCTGTAATGCGTCCGCACTAGCCGATCCCTTCGTATACAGTCGCCTTGTTGCTCAGTTATCATCGCCCTGCTGACTTGTCTCACTGCTGATGAACGGCCCGCTCGTCGGCTGTTGCGGTCGTCGAGGCGGGATCTTACTGGTCTCGGAAGCCGCTGTCATTCCCCCGCTTCTCCGTCGCGCGATGTCCTTGGTGCTACTACCTCCGCTGCTTCTTCTCGATGGGTTGGCCGACGCGCATCGAATTGGTTTGCGGCTCTGACCGAGTGCTGCGCCCTTTCGAACGCGCGTATTAACGCAGCTCTTGGTGCGCACAAGCGTTTTCTCCGGTCGGTCAGCGTCGCTCTCGCTCTCGCACTGCCAACGCCACCGCAACAAGTCCGACGCGCTGCGGGTGCCGCTGCCTTCGTCATCGGCTGCAAAGTCCGACAGCCACAGGAGGTGGCTCCGAGGGGACAAGCCCGCAATCTCTTCGTCGTAGAACGATCGACTCGACGATGCTGACACTGATGCCGTCGGGGAACTCGCTGCATGTTTGTCGTTCCCGTCCCACTCAGCGGCAAAGTCGCTCGATGACATCCATGGACCCACGGGGGATCCTGCCTCCGTGTCAGTGCTGTTGTCGCCCGAGGAGTCGTCGTCGCTGTCCACCGCGAGCGCGTAGTCATGAACGCGCATGCGCTCGCGTCGTGGCCGTAACTGCTCGGATCCCGTGGCCGGTGGCGTCCGAACCGCGACAAACGTCTTGGAAGTGATCGACGTTCTTACTGGCACCGGCGGCTTGACGCGCGCTGGCCGCGGGTTCAGCACCGCCCCCTCCACAAGCCGTCGCTCTGCGCCCTCCGCTCGCTCGCATTGCCGTTGATTTAAATCCGAGTCTGTTTTCTCGTCTGCTTCATCGTTGGCCGCCAACTGAGCGCCCGACGACTGAGCTCGGCTGTCAGCGACGACTGCGCTGCGATTTGATCGAGTCGTGGCGACTTCGAAGGAGGCAGCACTCGCAACCAGGACGGGCCGGACTCCTTCGTTTGTCAGTAGTGGCGACGGCGGGGCGAGTGACGCTCGCCTGGCAAAACCGGTGGCAGGCCGGTGGCGCACGTTGGTGCTGTTCGTGGGACCTGGTGTCGACTCTGGCGCAGCTTGGCTCACCTTCTCGACGGCGTTCTTCAAGTGCCGTCGCTGGTGCGTGGAATCATTATCGCACGCAGCCGCCACGTCTTGCGGTTTGCCTCGGTCCGTGGCGCGATGCTGCTGGGAGATGTGCTCGCGAAGCTCTTGGATAATGACCTCCAGCTCCGAGTCCGACCGGATTAGCGAGCCAGTGGGACGGTCGCTACGCTTTCGGGTTCCATCACTTGCTGCTGCCGCCTGCTGCAACCCCATGCGAGTGTTGCCATCGCAGGTGGCGCTGATACCGCAGCTGACTGTCGACTGCTCCGAGTTGTTGCTGCCTTGCAACACCCCCGACCCTGCGCACACGAGTAGAGGCGCCGCGAACAAGTCAAACGAACCGATCGCCGTGGTATCCGTCACGCCTGCTACCCCGAGCGCCGTCGACGCCGGCAAAGCACCACTGTTCGTGGCGCGTTCGCCTGCACAACTGGAACGCGCAGCGGCGATCGAGATCTTTCCGGGTCGAGGCCGAGGCTTCAGGGGCAGCTTGCCGCCAACTCGATCCACCGGCTGGAGTACGCTCTTCTTGCTTCCTGGGAGCTGCTTTCTCGAAGGCTGAAGATCAGACTGCCCAGGGTGGAAGTACACGTCTTCATCGCGCGAGCCTAGCGTGCACGATCCCGCTGAGCTCAAGAAGCTCGGTGTATTTCCCCAGCGCATCACGAACACACCGCCAACGCGCTTGACGCGTGGGAACGCAGACGACCGCAGGGTGCTTCCCGGTTTTGCTGTGTTGTGTGCTCCTGGCCTCCCCAAAGTCACAGCAACCGCAGCAGCGCTACTGGTCATACAAATAAAACACAGATCACGCACGAGACACCCACCCGCGGGTAAATTTACCCCATCTGAAGCCAGGAATACCGCGGCTCGAAGACCGGCCAGATATCATCGTCAGCGTCATCGTCCATGAAGCCATAGCCGAACGGCCCGACCTGGTCGTCGTGGAACGGCCAGTTGGGCGACAGCGGGCGGAAAGGAAATGACTGAGGCGGCCGCACGAACGGCGGCACCCACGAGAACGGGCCCCTTGGCCGCCCAAACCGGTCGTCCGGCCACCCTGGGCGGCGGCGGTGGTCCCACCACTGCGGCGTCCGACGGGACAGTCGGCGGCGCCAAGACGAGATGTACAGCGTCTTGGGGTGGTCCGCGACGCCGAGCGACACGCCCGGAAACTCTAGACAAGATGCACACCAGTCAGTTTGGATTGGGTGTTGGATCGGTCGGTGGAGAAGAGCAGTAATAAGTACCTGCGCGCACCAAGCCGTCCCATAGCTCGCGATCGTCGTGCAGGCGGTGGAGTCCCTGTCACATCAGACCAAAGAGCGAACGACCGGTTAGCACAACGCACTACTCCTGCTTGCGGTCTAGAAACGTGACCTCACCTTGCTGGTCTGCGCAAGGCGAATGAACTCGTCGCCGCGCAGGAAGCGGCCGATGCGCCGGACTAAAGGGTCCGACAGCCGACTCAGCTCCGCGTCTTGCGCGGCCGCCGGCGCTGCATCAGTCACCGCTGCGTCGCCACCCGGCGGAAACTCGGAGAACACGTTGCGCTCCAGTCTGTTGAGGACGGTGCGTGCAACCAGCGATCAGTACCATACAGAGAGTATGAGACAACGAGAGCGATCGTAGCCGCCGACGGACCTCCAGGCCAGCATCTCGCGGTTGCACAGCCAGACGCCAACAAACACGCGGCGGCGTCGACGGTCCTGGTGAAAGGAAGCGCCCTCTCGCGTTGGCTCCTCCCTCTTCACGTACTCGCTGACCCTGTGGGTACAGGACACCACCATGCGTTAACGTTAGCCGTATAGAGGCAAGGCAACAGGAGCGGACAGGCCGCCACGTACTTGAGCGGCAGTCGCAGGCTCTTGCCCGCCGCCACGAAGTGCACGAACAGCGAGTCGCCCACACACAGCGCGCGCACGGCGACCTCCTCGTTTGGAGTGTCGAGACCGACGCGGTAGGCCACTTGCGGCAGCATATTCACATCCCCCGCGAAGCCCTGGCCGTCCGAGCTGCCACCACAAGACAGCTGAGGCGTAGCGTCGGCGGGGACCCAGCCATTCTCTTGTAGCAGAGCGTGGACGAGCCACAGCAGCGCGCCCGACGCGGCCACCGGCGCCCGCTCGCGCTCCATTTTGGTTCGTTTTCTTTGTGCGGAATGCAAGTGGTCGTATGATTCTCAACATACGTACTAGTATTTTAGACTAAAAATATAATGTATCGGACATCACAAGTTACAGTATTAGATAACAATACTGTACAGTAGCACAATAATACCACTACTAGTATTTGACGCGTTGATTGCTGTATCACTACCGAATACTATATGTAATTTACGAACAAGGCAGTATGTGTTTGTTTTGATTGTTTTTGTTTTCTGTTTTTGATTTTTGACTTTTTGGACGGCACGCATTACGAGACACCAAAAACTTACTCTACTATTGTATACCGGAGCGGTCGGTCGGTCCTTGCTCCACTTGCTCTACCTCTAGTTGGTCGAGTTGTTGCGGATGTAGTACGGCTCGTTCTGGTACTCGGCCGAGCAGTACGGGAAGGTGGCATCGTCGTCCGAGGGTGTGAAGAGGTTCTTGCCGGCGATGATGAAGGCGTACAGACCGCAGAGGAAGCAGATGACGATGATGAGCATCGAGAGCAGCTTCTCCCACTTGGGCAGGTTGCGCCAGAACACCTTGAGGTACATGATCATGGGCATGATGAGGCAGCTCGTCGTGTGCGCCGAGGCGCCCGTAAAGTCCTCCAGGTCCAGGAACTTGCTGCGCGCGGCGATG
Source organism: Phytopythium boreale (assembly GCA_023338115.1). NCBI lineage: Eukaryota > Oomycota > Peronosporomycetes > Pythiales > Pythiaceae > Phytopythium > Phytopythium boreale. The sequence continues at coordinate 22,979 of JAADYG010000216.1, forward strand.
GCGATGGCCACCAGGATCAGGATGATCACCACACGCAGCGAGATGTAGCGGAACACGTTGCGCGAGCCCTGGTACTCCGACAGGCTGTACTCCGCCTCCTCCTCGTCGCCGTTCTCGGTCGTGTCCATGCCGCTCTCGAGCGCGCCGTGGCTCGTGCTGGTGACGGAGCCGCCACGCGAGATGCGCAGAGGCGTCGAGCTCAGCACGTACGAACGCTTCTCCTGCAGCTCCTCGGTCTGGTCGTCCACGGCGAAGGTCTCAGTGGGGGCCTTGTGCATGCCGAGGATGAGGCGCTCGGCCATGTAGAACGGCGGCTGGAGCAGCGTCGCGAAGGCCATCGTGATATGCACCTGCATGAACAGGTAGGCCATGATGACGGCACCGCGGTTGGCGGTGAAACCCAGCGGCGACACACTCATAGGGCTGTCAGTGTCGACGAACGAGTAGAGCAGGTTGCCCGAGAGCTGGCAGCCACCCGCGGTGTAGCCGACGACAGCGATGAGCACGAAAAAGAGCGAGATGATCACGATCGTGACCATCACCACATTGGGCATGCGCTGCGGCTGCGGGTGCTCGCGGTGGAGGTCGGGCACGATGATAGCAGCGCCGTAAGCAAGAGCCAGACTGCCGAACGAGTTGAGGACTTGTCCGACGGACACGTCCGGCGACGGGATCGTCGGGTGGCCGCGCATGTTGTACTGGAGAAGCGAGATGCCGATGACGTCGGCGATGATCGTGCCCAGGCAGCCGGCGAAAGCCATACCGGCGCTTTCCTTGAGCGTCGGGATGAGGCAGATGGGCATGACGGTGATGGCCATGAAGAAAATCCAGTAGATCTGGCCGAACGAGTCCGGGAAGAGCACGTCGAGCAGCGTGGAGCCCATGACCAGGAACGCGATGGGGACGAGCAGGCAGACGCCCATCTGGGAGATGACGGTGATCCAGCGGCCCCACTTGCCGAGCGTCCACTCACCGACGTCGCCGTAGGTCTTGACCGACGACGGCGCAACCAGCAGTACCTTGGACAGCGCCACCGTGGTGTACGTGTTGGCGAAGGCCATGAAGGCGAGCGCAATCGAAGCGTACACGGGGCCAGCACGAGCGTAGTTGGCAGGCATGGCGAGCGAGCCGATACCGCAGACGCAGCAGAAGAGGTTGAACGAGGCCTTGAAGTCGTCCACCGTGAACCAGGCCGAGGACTTGCCGCCACCGGAACGGATCGGCATGTTGGACGACGCGGTCGACACGCGGGCGTTGGCGACCATCTCGAAGGCTTGAGGAGACCCGGGGAGTTGTGTCTGCAACGGAGGAAATTCGAAAGTGAACGGCGGCAACAGCGGCGCGTGACTGCGGTGTTCCGTGCGCCGTGCCGGTAGTGGAGGGATGACTGATGGCTCACACACCGGACAGAGGCGAGGTCCGTGGCGAGAGACGCAGGAGAGCGAAAAGAGATCAAGGGTGAATGCTCCGTCCGCCGCTCCGGTTGGCGTCGTGTGGTGTACACTACGGGGCTGGTGTCAAGAGATGGCGCTTGATGGAGGCAGGAGGTGCACCCGGCGCCAGTGGATCCGGTGCTGCGCGAGCAGTGCAGATGTACGGTGTGCGTGTCACTGGTTGCATTTTCAGCGGCGACGCGCTAGAAACGGACGCGAGCAAGATACGGAGAACCTCCTGGGCGAGGGAAAAGAGACAAAAGGAGGGCACAATGCGCCTTCCACTGACTGGTCCGGCCCCTGGGTTTAGTGCGCTCACGGTCGCAACCGAACATGCGACCAGGCTCTTCAGCCACTGGCTGTCACATATTAGCCAGATGGGAGAGCTGCAACGGAGATTTCGCATGTATCAATCTGAAGAGGTGACTCGACTATATGATGCTAAACACATAGGACGCAATGTATCATTAAAAATAACATAATAACAAATGATACAGGGTCCTGAGCCGCCCGCTGTTCTGGTGCAAAGCTCTGAAGATGGCCCATCTTACCATAGACAAGTCGAGGGACGCCGCTAATCTCAGGGAGACTCGTCGGCGTCCCGTCCCGCTCTTCAGCTGCCGGCTGCCGCCGCGCGGTCCCGCTCGAAATTGCAGAGAACGGGCATGGCTGCGCTCTCGTCGATTGGCAAAGCGCAAAGAACACGCAACGCCAAGCACTAATTTGACCCGTTTCAACGCGCAACATCGAGTTCTAGGGTGATTTTACAATACTGGAACTGAAGTAAACTCAATTTGCTGTGTACATGAAAATATGCTTTGATTTCTGAAGTACAGTACTTACACGACGAGTCATGAGTTGAATGGGAACAAGTTCTACTGTAAGGTGAACTGCAATTTTACAGTACAGTACAAAAGTAAACTGTAGTATACAGTTCAATCATCCGAAATGCTCTCGTCCAAGCGGCATTTGCGTTTTCTATAAAGCCTGAGACAGTCAATGCTTTTCCCCAACAAACTCGATACAAAAGTTCAGCACAGCTGTGAACTGGTGAATTGCGTCAAATCTTTGGGAATTCACCGTGTCACGACCGCGACCGTAGCTGTTATGCCGGCTGACGGGCGGGCGCTGACTCGCCGTCAGTGCGTCGGCAGCTGTACCGCAGCATTTCGTTAACTTCTGGTTGCTTTTCCTCGAACACGCTCACTAAAACGCTGGCCATGCCGACCTATTTTCCCTCCGCGAGCAAGCGAACTTTTTGCGGTGTTTCGAGGCAAAGCTGGGTGATTCTCATTGCGCGGCCCGGCTCTTGCGGTCGCTGTGATCCGGGAGAAAACGACATAAAACTCACGTGAATGCTGGACGCCGCACTTTATGCATCCCCCTTCCGGTGCTTGGCGGTCAGCCTCCTCACCGGATCTTCACCACCGTTGCACTCCGCGGCTCGCTTCATACAATTCGCAAGTCATGTCGGAGGCTGCATGTCAACTGCCACCGCGGCGCGCGACACCATCTCCCCCTTCAGGTCATCCAATCTTGGGCCATCTAATCATTCAAGCACAGCGGATGAGATGTGATGCGGCTGCTGCGAGCTGCTGCGAGCTGGCGCGCAATGAAAATCAAATCATCTGCCCGATTAGACGCCGGGGCCAGCGGCCGCCGCGTGGTTTTGCAGAGCTGGAGCGATCCCCAGGGGTCACATGCCGCCGGTGGAGCATAGTACGATCGTAACGCAGCAGCACTGCGAACAGCCGTTCATAGCGTCGACAACCAGGTTGCGACCCCAGCCAGGGCAACTAGGACAAAGTTCACGACACACCGTACACAGAACAGAACAGTCCGCGGCCTGGTTGTCGTGTTGCTTCCGTCACCCGATTGCGTTCCATAGAGGACCGAACGGAAACGATGTAGACTCCGTATTACTGTACGCGAAAGGTGCCGCACCGATGGCGATCTTCGACACTGCTCACACAACTGTTACGTCGCTGTTGGAAGTTTTCTTACATGCGAGCGTCTGCTGTGGTTTGCAGTGAGGTCCTCGTCGTTGCAATACGTACGGTGCGCATGGCGTCGAACTTGCACTTTGGTTGGCTTCCTGCCGCCGTCAAGTTCGCCTTGAACGTCGCCCGCAATGCCGGAGTTCAACGATGGTGGGAAAGATTCAACTTGCAGTTCCGACCGCGAGGCCGTCATCTTGTCGGCATTGCAGTCCAGGCGTTGAACCTGCAAATCCACCTTACAGCACTGCAGAGGAGCCGCCTTCAGGAACTGCAACGCGTTCGACGCCGCCTGTTATATCCACAGGACCCGCCACGTCACACGCTCGGCTCCCTCGCCCCGCTGCCAGCTGAAGCCGTCGTATCCGGGACATACGGACATATCATGGGCCTTGTCACATTGATGCTTCTTCGCCATTCGCTCGATCGCCTCAGTGACGAAGCTCCCGGCCGACTTGCACAGCTGAATCCCCCTGCTCCTCGCGCATTTGCTACACTCCCAGCAGGAGGCAAACCAGTTTGTACGATCCGAAGGAAGCAGGTATTCGCTCCCCAAACAGTGACATCACTCCGTGGTGTTGGCTCGAGACTGTTTGCAAACCGCACGCGACAGATCAAAACTCACTTGGAAAAGCTCCACAACATATATTTGCTTATAATCAAAGCTGCCTGTAACTAAGCTCGCAACGCAACACTGCGGCAGACTTAGTTCGTCGTATTCCTCACGTAGTACGGCTCGTTCTGGTACTCTTCGTGGCAGTACGGGAACGTGGCCGAGCTGGCGTCCGGGTTGAACAGGTTCTTGCCGGCGTAGATCATCACGTAGACGCCGGCGAAGAAGCAGACCACGATGATGATGAGCGACAGGACCTTCTCGTAGATGGGGATCTTGTTCCACAGGACCTTGAGGTAGAAGACGAGCGGCATGAGGAGACTGCAGACCGTGATGAAAGTCGCGCCCGTGAAGTCGACGAGGTCGAGGAAGTGGTCGCGCAGCAGGATGGACGCGATGCACAGCACGGCGATGAGCGCAATACGCGCACACACGTAGCGGAACACGTTGCGCGCGCCCTTGTACTCGGCGTCCTCGTCGTGCTCAGTGGCAGCCTTGTCGGCAAGGCTCATGCGCTCATCGACAGTGTCGACGCCGTGCGAGTTGCTCTCGAGGTCGGTGCTGTGGACACCTACCGACGGCGTCTGCAGCTGGTTGAACGACACCTTCTCTTGCAGCTCGTCCATCTCGTTGTTCTCGGCATCGGTGACCTCCTCGTGGACCTTGTGCATGCCGAGCACGAGGCGCTCGAGCATGTAGAAGGGCGGCTGCAGGATGGTGCAGAACGCGATCGTCAAGTGCACCTGCATGAACATGTAGGACATGATGACGGCGCCGCGGTCCGCCGTGAAGCCGAGCGTCGTGGCCGCCGTCGGGTCGGCCGTGTTGGCGATCGAGAACAGGATGTTGCCCGAGATCTGGCAGCCGCCGCCGCTGTAGCCGACGATGGCGAGCACCAGGAAGAAGACCGAGACGAGGCCCAAGCTCACGTAGATGACGCGCGGCATGCGGCGCGGCTCCGAGTGCTGACGCTGGAGGTCCGGCACGACGATGGCAGCGGCGTAGGCGAGCGACAGGTTGCCGAAGCTCATAACGACTTGGTGCGCGCCCACGTCCGTGGACGGGATGCTCGGGTGGCCGCGGAGGTTGTACAGCAGCACCGCGACGGCGATCATATCGGCGATGATGGTGCCGAAGCAACCGGCGAGAGCCATGCCGGCTCCTTCCTTGAGCGTCGGGATGATGGCGACTGGGATCACGATCACGGCCGTGAAGACGATCCAGTACGTCTGGCTGAACGAGTCCGGGAAGAGCACGTCGAGCAGCTGGCCGCTGAGCACGAGGAAGGCGCACGGCGCCAAGAGGCACACGCCCAAGTGGGAGATGACGATGATCCAGCGGCCGAACTTGCCCATGACCCAGTGGCCCAGGTCGCCGTACGTCTTGACGGAGGACGGCGCGACGAGCATCACCTTGGACAGCGCGACGGTCGCGTAGATGTTGGCGAGCGCCATGAAGACGATCGCGATGGTCGCGAACACGGGGCCGGCGCGCGCGTAGTTGGCGGGCATGCCGAGCGAGCCGATGCCGCACACGGTGCAGAAGATGTTGAAGGCCGCCTTGGAGTCTTCGAGCGTGAACCACGCCGCGCGCGTGGGCGATGCGGGGCCGTTGGATGGAGCCATGGTTCTCATGCACGGGATGAGGAAAATGCGATAATGAACGCTGCCGAGAGTCTCTCTCGCTCGGCTGACCGACCTGGGCTGCTCCAATCCGTGCCGGCGTGTGACCCCTTGGCCGCGTCAAACGCTTGGCCAAACGGGTTCGCGTGCCGTCGGTGGATCTCACTTGATCCAACCAAACCAAGAGACCGTACCTTTTCGATACACGCGCTCGTATACATCCAGACAGTCAGGCACACATGCACCAGGTGCGGGCGTCGGAACGCTCTTGTGACAGCGGTGAAGCCTCCGTTGCGTGCCGCCTGTTGCCTACAGTATTTAGAGAGCTCGGTACGCTCGCATGCACGAGGTGTTTGCGCAAATCCTGAAGATGGGGAGGGCTCGGTTTAAAATCACGGCACCTAGCGCTTCGTCTACGTTCGTCGGCTGTCACCCTTGTCACATGCTCGTGGGTGCATGCCGTTGCACCGGACAACCACGTCGAACCGGTTCGAGACCGGTCTCCCCTTGCCACGTGAACCGCGGCCCGAGGTCGAGCCGGTGAAAACATGTCGAGACGCGCGGTGCCGCGTCTCATCAATCGGTTGAGACGCCTTCAATGTCGCGCCAATGGCGTGTCGGATCTATCTGCACGACGGTGCGTGGTGGTGAAAGCCAGGTGTCTTCAGTCGGAAATCTATCGCGTGCGGGGCACTCGTCGTCTACACTGTCGAATCTCCACGGCGGTCGACTTACAGGACCCACCACGCGGGCGTACAGGAGCAACACGGGACGTCAGACAAATTGGGCGAACGGGGGACTACGATTCACTTCATAACGACTGCGGGGCGCGACTCTATGGCTACGAGGCGGCGTCAACACTACACTATTAGTTGGTGTCGTTCCTTACGTAGAAGGGCTCGGTCTGGAACTCTTCGTGGCAGTACGGGAACGTGGCGGAGGAGCTGGTGTCCGGGTTGAAGAGGTTCTTGCCGGCGTAGATCATCACGTACACGCCGGCGGCGACGCAGATGATGATGACAACAATCGCCGCGACCTTCTCGTAGATGGGGATCCTGTTCCACAGGACCTTGAGGAAGAACACGAGCGGCAGCAGCAGGCAGCACACGGTGATGAACGTCGCGCCGGTGAAGTCCACCAGGTCGAGGAAATGGTCGCGGAGCGCGATAGAGATGGCGGCTTGGGCGACGATCAGCAGAATCCGGGCCGGCACGTAGCGCATCACGACCTTAGTGCCCTTGTACTCGGACGCTTCCTCGAACTCGGCCTTCTTCACCACCGAGTAGCGATCGTTGTCATTGTTGCTCTCGAGCGCGCTGAACGCGGCGTCCGACGAGCCAGACGGCGTCGTGGCGTGGTGGGACGACACCTTCTCGTGGAGCTCGAACCCGGTCTCGTCCTCGATAGTCTCGGTCACCTTGTGCATGCCCAGGAAGAGGCTCTCGAGCATGTAGAACGCAGGTTGGAGGATAGTGCAGAACGCAATGGACAGGTGGAGCTGCATGAACATGAAGGCCATGATGACCGCCCCGCGGTCAGCGGTAAAGCCTAGAGTAGTCGCCGCTGATGGGTCGGACGTGTTGGCGATGGAGAAGAGAATGTTGCCCGAGATCTGGCACCCTCCGGCGGTGTAGCCGATGATGGCCAGCACGAGAAAGAAGGCAGACGCGAGCCCGAGGCTGGCAAGCACGATGCGAGGCATCTTCTGCGGCTCCGAGTGCTGGCGCTGCAGGTCGGGGATAATGATCGCCGCTCCGTAGGCAAGTGACAGGTTACCAAAGCTGGTGACGACCTGGTGAAACGTCACGTCCGGGGTCGGGATGCTGGGGTGGTCACGGAGGTTGTACAACAGCACCGCGACGGCGACGGCGTCCGCGATGATAGTGCCGAGGCAGCCGACGAAAGCCACGCCGGCTCCTTCCTTGAGTGTTGGGATGAGCGCGATGGGGATCACAAGCACAGCCATGAAGCCGATCCAGAAGGACTGACTGAACGAGTCGGGGAAGAGCACGTCGAGCAGTTGACCGCCCAGGACGAGGAACGCGCAGGGCGTCAGCAGGCACACGCCGAACTGGGAGATCATGACGAGGTAGTAGCCCGTCTTGCCCATGGCCCAGCGGCCCACGTCGGTGTAGGTCCTCACGGACGACGGCGCGACGAGCATGACCCGGGAGAGCGCGACGGAGGCGTAGATGTTGGCGAACGCCATGAAGAGCAGCGCGATGGTCGCGAACACGGGGCCGGCGCGCGCGTAGTTGGAGGGCATGGCGAGCGAGCCGATGCCGCAGATGCAGCAGAAGATGTTGAAGGCCGCCTTGGCATCTTCGAGCGTGAAGAACCCCGAGGAGCGCTTGGCAGCGACTGGGGCGGTCATGGCGACGGGACGAGGGCAGGCAGGGCGGGTCGGTCGCCAAATGCGGAAATGCGAGGCGGGACGAGGTCAGCACCGGTTTTCCGTTGTTGTGGGGTGCGCCCGAGATTTGACGGGGCGATCGCCGGTCGCTGATCGTCGCCAGTCAGCTCGCTCCTTCTGCCCGTGAACGTGAGTCGTGGTACAGTAGATACAGTGCTGTCCGGTGCCCGGCGTCTCTGTGCCGAGGTTCCGTGGGGATTCTTGTGGACCAGCCAATGGAACAGAGAACGCTAGAGTACAATGAGGAGATCGGTTTGCGCAAGACGGAGCCGAAACGCAAGCTGCGCTGGCGAGGTCCGTGCCGGTGAATACTGGTTGACGTGTGTTTATTCTTGATTCAGTACGCCAGAGTCTTCTTTTCGAAACGGTATTGAATTAAATTAGTGATAACAGGTGCACGTCTCGTCTACGTTCGTATACACGCCGCTGCCTGTCGCAGTCGCTGACATGGCCGCGCGCCGCGAGAGACGGAGCGAACTGTTTATGTGCGGATGTGACGATACTTTGCTGATTAAACTTGGATTTAGTATTGCGGGAGGAACTTCAAGTTGATCTCCTGGCAAACGGGCTGTTTTTTGTAATCGAGCCCGACTGAAGCAGCCGCGATGGGCGAGAACGGTGCACTTACTGTACGGTTCAGTACTGTACTGTCAGATTTGGCTAAATTTATCATGGATCAACTTCGTCGTCACTAAACCGAGGCTTTCGATCGGCCAGTTAGTGCTGCGCGTAGACCGCACATTCCTGTCACAACTGCTGGAATGCAAATGACATCCAAACGAGGCGATAACTGTATGAACATCGCGTTACAATGAGGCCTGACCGTAAAATATGGCACGTGTCTGTGTGCTTGTCTCGGAGTGAATCGATCGGTCTAGTTGGTGTCGTTTCGGACGTAGTAGGGCTCGCTCTGGTCCTCCTCGGCGCAGTACGGGAACGTGGCCGAGCTGGCGTCCGGCTTGAACAGGTTCTTGCCGGCGTAGATCATCACGTAGATGCCGACCAGCAGGCAGATGACGATAACTAGCAGGGACAGCACCTTTTCGAACATGGAGAGCTTCTTGTGCAGCACCTTGAGGTAGAACACGAGCGGCAGGATGAGGCACGACACGGTGATGAACGTCGCGCCCGTAAAGTCGACGACGTCGAGGAAGTGGTTGCGGAACGCGATCGACACGGCCCCCAGCGCGACGATGACGACCACCCGGGCCGTCGTGTAGCGGATGACGTTCCTCGTCCCTCGGTACTCGGCCAGCATCTCTTCGTCGGTCGCGCTGGATCGCCGCGTGGTGGTCGTGGAGTCATCGTCGGCGCCGTCATCGAGAGCTTCCGCAGGGGTCCCTGCCGAAGCGTACGAGGCTTGTTCCAGGTCTGTTTCTTCCTCGCGGTGCATGCCGAGCACCATGCGCTCGAGCATGTAGAACATGGGCTGCATGATGGTCGAGAACACGATCGAGATGTGCACCTGCATGAACAGGTACGACATGATGACGGCCCCGCGGTCGGCGATGAACCCAAGCGCGGCAACGTCGCTCGGGCTGGACGTGTTGACGATCGAGAACAGGATGTTGCCCGAGATCTGGCACCCGCCAGCGCTGTAGCCGATGACTGCCAGCACGAGGAAGAACGCCGAGCCGAGCGCCAAGCTGAGGAGGATGACGCGAGGCATGCGGCGCGGGTGCGAGTGCTGGCGCTGGAGATCGGGGATGATGATGGCCACTCCGTACGCGAGCGACAAGTTGCCGAAACTCGTCAGCACTTGGTGGAACGTCACGTCCGGAGTCGGAATTACCGGGTGCCCACGCAGCTTGTACAGCAAGACGGCGACGGCGATGACGTCCGCGATGATGGTGGCGATGCAGCCCACCGCAGCAGCAGCGGCACTCGACTTGAGGTTGGGGATCAGCGCGACGGGGATCACCAGCATCGCCATGAAGCCGATCCAGAACGACGAGCTGAACGAGTCCGGGAAGAGCACTTGGAGCAGCTGGCCGCCCAGCACGAGGAACGCGCAGGGCGTCAGCAGACAGACGCCCAACTGCGAGATCATGACGAGGTAGTAGCCCGTCTTGCCCATGACCCAGCGACCGAGGTCGCCGTACGTCTTGACGGAGGGCGGCGCCTCGAGCATCACCCTGGACAGCGCGATGGTGGCGTAGATATTCGCGAACGCCATGAAGAGCAACGCGATGGTGGCGTAGATCGGCCCGGCGCGCGCGTAGTTGGAGGGCATGCCGAGCGAGCCGATGCCGCACACGCAGCACAGGATGTTGAACCCGATCTTGGCATCTTCGAGCGTGATGAACGCCGGGCGAGACGAACCGGACTTGGCCATCGCAGCGAAGGTTGTCCGGCGTCGGAGGCGGCGCAAAATGCAACTGCGACGCTCGTAGAAGACGACGACGCGATGGGAAATGGCCGGCTTGGCGTTGTGACGCAGTTCGTGTTTCTGCGCGAGTTCTTATGGACCAGTCCGCTGTTGACGGCGCAGTGTTGAGACCTGTACGGTACGCAACACATCACAGGTGGACTCCCTGGTTTGTGCTCGACAGCACGTCGGTCGAGTCAATCAACGATTCGTTGACAACTGTCCGCGTCATTTATCCGTTTGTTATCGTATTTTACCTTTCTGGGTTTGTCGCATTTTTATGGATCTTTCGGCCTACATGTTGTGTAAGCATACAGTATTATTGTGTATGCTTTTCAGAGTATTATTTAGTAGTACATACTGTATTATTTTCCTGGTACTGTACAAACAAATTGAACTATCGTTAAAATAAAAAAGTAAATTTACTGTTAGTCGTTTTTTGCCTAATTCACTGTAAACCAAGACAAGTCTGCTGAAGCAAAATCCGCCCAATCATAGCTCAGTGCTTCCCTTTTAACCAATCATACTGTGAGTGAGGAATGGATGACATACAACTTTCAGCCAATAAGGTGGGATTACCGGCAACGGAGGCAACACGCCCAAGTCAGACGTCAGCGCGGCTCAAGGAGGACTGCCGAGTACAATACTAACACGGGGCCTGTACTTCTCAAACTGGTATCGATCGTCGGGTAGTATACCTGGGATAAGACACGACACACAAAGAGAGGCAACGCATCTAATGGCGACTTTATTTCTCTTTACGCACAAATCTAGTAAGCAAATTCAAGCGTCATGTGTAGATGATGCAATTCCAAGCTTCCTTAAGCTTTCTAGCTCTCCGTATCGTAGTACGGCTCGTTCTGATACGCCTCCGAGCAATACGGGAACGTGGCTGTTCTGTCGTCGGGGCGGAACAGGTTCTTGCCGGCGTAAATCATCACGTAGACGCCTGCGACCGCGCAGTTGGAGATGATGGTCAGCGCCAGGCTGCGCTCCCAGAACGGCAGCTTCAGCCACAGCACCTTCAGGTAGAAAACGAGCGGCACAATGAGGCAGCACACGGTGATGAACGTGGCACCCGTGAAGTCCACGAGGTCCAGGAAGTGGTCGCGCAGGGCGATCGACACCGCCGCTAGCACAGCGATCATCGCCACCCTCAGCAGCGCGTACCTGCCGCTGTTCGGGGCCTTCGCGTACTCTTCAACGTCCTCATCGTGCTTGCTTGGCGACGAATGCTCGAGCTCGCTCTCCAAGTCGGTTGTGGTGGTATCCGACGCTGTGGACGGAGTAGACACGAGGCCGTAGGACACCTTGTCGTTCGCGTCAACGTCTTGGACGTCGCCAAAGTTGTCTATAGCAGCGAACGTGTCCTTGTGCATGCCCAGCACAAGACGCTCCGCCATGTAGAAGGCTGGCTGCAGCAGAGTCGAGAACGCGATGGTGATGTGCAGTTGCATGAAGAGGTAGGCCATGACCACCGCGCCACGCGCCGCTGTGAACCCTAACGTCGACGCTGCCAGCGGGTCGCTGGGCGACGCGATCGAGAAGAGGATGTTGCCGGAGAGCTGACATCCTCCAGCCACATAGCCCGTGATCGCCAGCGCCAAGAAGAAACCCGACACAAGCAGGAGGCTGAGGAGGATCACGCGGGGCATGCGGCTCGGCTCGGAGTGCTGGCGCTGCAGGTCTGGCACCACGATTGCGGCAGCGTACGCGAGGGCCAAGTTGCCGAAGTTCATGAGCACTTGGTGGGCGGAGACGTCTGGCGCTGGAACGGCGGGATGTCCGCGCATCTCGTAGTTCAGAGTGGCCACGGCGATGATATCGGCGACGAAGGTGCCGATGCAGCCGGCCAGCGCGATCTTGGCGCTCTCCTTGAGCGTCGGGACGAGCGCGATGGGCACGACCACCACCGCCATAAAGCCCGTCCAGAACGACTGGCTGAAGGCGCCCGGGAACAGCACGTCCAGTAGCTGTCCGCCCAGCACGAGGAACGCGCAGGGCGTCAGCAGACACACGCCCATGTGCGAGATGACGACGAGGTAGTAGCCCCACTTGCCCATGGCCCAGCGACCCAAGTCGCTGTACGTCTTGACGGAGGACGGGGCGGCGAGCATGACCTTGGACAGTGCGACGGTCGCGTAGATGTTGGCCATCGCCATGAAGAGCAGCGCGATGGTGGCGAAGAGCGGGCCGGCCCGCGCGTAGTTGGAGGGCATGCCGAGCGAGCCGATGCCGCACACGCAGCACACCATGTTGAAGGCAGTCTTGGCGTCCTCGGCCGTGAAGAAGGCCGAGCGCGAGGAGCGCGCACACGAAGCTGGGAGAAGACGCATTTTCTTGGTCGAGCGGAAATTCCAAACTGGCAGTCCTGTGCCGACCGAAACGGCGCCGACTCCACTGGTGCGAAGTGTACGTGGGAGGCCTCCTGTGGGCACTATACTGTACAGTACGGTGCTGCATGTGACGGTACAGCTAATTTTTGCGGTACGACCGGTTTTGGATTCGCGAGTATAGTAAAGAACAAATAACGTGGCATACTGTACGTACATACTGCACCGCAATGCATGAACTCGTTCTGGTGCTCCGGCCATCGATGCGACCAGAAACGCGCGGCGAGCGATTATGTGACAGTGACATTCCAGTCACTCGACTTCAACCTCAACTAGCCATACACTTTACTGGACGCACCAATTCGGTTTTCACCTTATTTATTTATGATAAAAATGCCACAAGAGAGTTTTCAATACTGTACAGTACGTCGTTGACTCACGACGGATTTTCGAAGGGTGTTTGGTCAGTTCAAATTGTTTATAATGTTTTTACAGGTAAAGCAATCGTGTCGGTTCAGACGATGGCGAAACTTCAACCGCAATCCTCCGATGCAGAAATTTACGGCATGCATTCTCCAAGAGAGCCACGCGCGTCTGGCCCAAGGCGTCCAGTGGCCCAAGTGTTCGCATAGCGAAGAGACACGAAGCGCCGTAGCCTGTTCCAGATTCCGCCAGTCGTTTCTATTCACGCCGACGACGTCGACGACGTGGTGCACCACAAAGCGGCCGCTGTGGGTTCAGTTGCCGACGTCCGTCCCGCGGTGGCCGCTGTGTTCTAATCGGCGTCTAATCAATGCGCCTACGCGTTATTAAAGGACAGTGCGACCTCGTCGCCGAATCGGCACGCTTCTCGTGTCTTTTTTCCTGCCGCAATCGCACTCTGGACACCGGAAAGCCGACAACGGCGGATCTTCAACCTGACTGCGTTTCCACGAGCAGCTCATTGGGTTTGTACTCGTCCGCCTCCCTGAGAGCAAGACGCTGCAAAGAACAGGTCCAAGATGGTTGGTCTACGCTTGGTGCGTCTACGAAGCTGCGTGGCGCCTCTCGGAGCAGCTTCCCAAGCGTGAATGCAACCACAGATATAGTTTGCTACCATCTCAAAAGCGCTGCCTAGCCGCCAGTGTCGGTGGGTCGCCAGGCGACGTCATGGTAAAGCCCAAAAGTGCAACCGTCATGTGAAATTGGTGTAGTTTACACGAAAAGGCGCAATCAGCGCAACGTGTGACGCAATGGCAACGTTTGTGGCACAGTCCAAGGCAGTATTGGCTCCTCTGCGCGATGTGCACATGGCTGGGCAGTCCCTCTGTCAAGCGTGTGGCATGGGAGCCCTTCGCCTCTCGGCAGATCTCGTGCTTCGATCATGCAGCATGATGCTAACATATTACTCCTAGTATGATATCGTGGGTAGATTGCTGTATTGGCGTGGGACCGCTGAGAGACGGACGGGGGCGACGCCTCGTCCAGCTGCAGGTGCTGGGAGGGCTGGGTATCTGCAGAACATTGACCCGCGGCAGCACTGTTGGCGCTATACACGAGCACACGCTCAACCACGTGCACGACTCACAATTAGGTTAGTGCTGTGCCTACTGTGCAGCTCCTTGCTCACGTACATCAATGGCACGTCTATGTACGAAATACCTTCACCAAAGTGCTAACTCATCCAAACATCCGAGCATCCAAACGTCCAAACATCCAAACAATCGCAGCACATCACCTCGATCCGTATGTATCCATGCAAGCGATCCCAGCCCACCTCCCACGCCGGAACGCCCAATGCTCATACGCCATGGTGGTTGGACTCCGTCCTCTCAGCGTGTCGGTCGGCTTACCGCCTTGACTCGAGCTTCATTGCCTCCGCCCTTTTCATTCTCCCATTTGCCAGGTCAAACACAAGCTGTCCAAGCTGTCAAGTCGCGCCCTTCCTCGCCTAAAGCCTCCTCATCCTCCTGCCGATCTGCTGACAACGATGCTGAAGCTTGGTGGCCGCCGTTTGTTCATGCTGGACGACTTCAAGGCCGCCTTCACCATCTTCTGCTGCGTTTACGGCATTGGAACGCTCGGTATGCCGGGCAACTTCTCGCGCGCTGGCCCGACAATCGCCGCGATCGCGCTCATCTTCATGGCCTACGCCAACGTCTACGCGTCCGTGTGCATCACCAAGGCCATGCTGCTCGCCCCCACGACCGTCTAGACCTTCGACGATCTTGGGGAGTGGTGCATGGGCAAGTGGGGCCGCTGGCTCACCGTCACCTCGCAGATGGACCAGTGCCTACTGATGCCGTGCGTCTTCCTCGTGCTGGGTGGCTCGCTGCTCAACGGGCTCTTCCCGGGCGCCTTCAACCAGTCGTGGTGGATCATTTTCATGGCGCTGGCGGTGCTGCCCATTTGCCTGATCCCGACTCTCAAGGAAGGGGCTGGCGCTGCGTTCGCTGGATGCATGGGCACGATCATCGCTGACGTCATTGGCGTCTCCGTCGTCATGTACGGCATGCGCGGCCACCCGTCGGTCATTTTCTGAGTTGACGTTCAAGCAGGTGGCTGGCGCGTTCGGCAACCTGTCGGTCGCCTACGGTGCTGACTGCGTCATCCCGGCATGCCACCGCCAACACACTGGCCCGACCCCCATGCCGGCGGTCGTGGGCGTCACCCTAACGTTCATCTCGTGTCTGTTCCTGACGCTCGCCTCGATGGGCTACTCGGCCGTCGGCTGCCAGATCTCGGGCAACCTGTTCTTCACCATCTACCCGGACGCGGACACTGGCCTCAGCGCTCTCGGCTTCGCCCCGAGCTGGGGCGTCGTGGTGTTCGCGTACCTGTTCATGCAGATCCACATCTCGGTCGCCTTCGCGGTGCTGATCAACCCGGCGTTCTACATCTCGGAGCGTCTCGTGCTCGGCATGCACAAGGTGCCAGCTGACGATGTGGAGAACGCAGTCAGCTACGCCGAGGCGTCAACCCCCGCGGAGGCCCTGGTCACGAATGAGGTGCGGGCGTCGAAGTTCTCGCACATGTCGGCCGCTGACAGTGAGAGCCCCTACGCCGGCGACGTGGAGCGCGAGATGGCCGAGTACCGCGGCTCGAGCGTGATCAAGTTCGTCCTCCTTCGCATCGCGATTATCGTGGTGCTCGTGGTGGCGTCGGTCGTGCTCAAGGACCACTTCTCGGACTTGAGCGACTTCGCCGGCGCTTCGTGCATCACGGTCAACTCGATCCTCCTCCCGATCATCTTCTACCTCAAGAAGGCGTGGACCAAGGCCCCCATCTACGAGAAAGCGCTGGGCATTATCGTCGTGGTTGTGTGCTTTGTCCTCGGCTGCTACGTGACCTACACGTCGGGCGAGACCCTGTTCGCGCCCGTGGACAGCAGCAAGGACTTCCCGTTCTGCCCGGAGGAGTACCAAAACGAGGTCTACTACAACTACACGGCCGTCCATGGGCCGTCGTAGAGGTGCTGATGACCGCGGTGATGGCGTCGCAGTTAGCCAGCGTTCCAACAGGGCATGTCGCTCTCACATTCGCCTGGATGCGTATCACCTCGTTGAATACACGCAAGAAACGAATGTGATGTTTGAAATCCACCGTGTACACACAACAGGGTAAACTTTGATTGAGGCTTAGCTGCGTCGACGCTTCCACCGCCGTCGCTGGACGCACACAAGGGCAAAGGCAGCAGTCCTTACGCGTTGAGCTCCGTCGCTGCCGTCTTGTTGTAGTACACGTCGTACTGATACTCCTCGTGGCAGAAGCCGAAGGCGGGCGCGTCCGGGTCCGCCTCGTCCGGGTTAAACAGGGTCTTGCCCGTGTTGTACGTCACGTAGCAGCCGAGGCAGATGCACACGACCACGACCAGGAGGGCTGGGACCTTCTCATAGATCGGAATCTTGGTCCAGAGCTTCTTGAGGTAGAAAATAACCGGCAGGACGATGCAGCTCGCCGTGATGGCCGAGGCGCCGATGAAGTCCGCCAGGTCGAGGAAGTGGTCCTTGAGCAGGACCGAGGCCACCACTTGGACCGCCACGATCACAATTCGGAGGACCACGTACTTGACGATGTTGGCGCCGCGGTACTCGGCGGACTCGACCTCGTCGTCCAGGGACTCCCTCTCAATGTCCGCCATGGATACGACCGAGTGCTTCGAGCTGCGGGTCTCCTTTAGGCCATCCGCGGGAGTCGCCGCGCTCTCGTAATGAGCCACGGACTCAATGTCGTCCGGGCGACGCTGGTGCATCCCCAGCACGAGACGCTCAGCCATGTAGAAGGCTGGCGAGACGATCACGGCGAACGCGACGGTGATGTGCAGCTGCATGAAGAGGTAGGCGAGCACGACCATGCCCCAGTCCGACTTGAAGCCGAGGGCCGTCATGCCGGTGGCGGTGTTCGGGTAGATGGTGAAGAGCAGGTTGCCCGAGATCTGGCAGCCCACAGCGGAGTAGCCGCTGCTCGCGAGCGCGATGAACAGGCACGAGATGAACGAGAGCGTCACGAACACGACGCGAGGCATGCGCTCGGGCTCACTGTGCTGGCGCTGGAGCGCCGGAATCACGACTCCTGCTCCATACGCGAGCGACAGGTTACCGAACGTGGTGGCCACCTGCTTGAACGAAATGTCAGGCGTGGGTACCGACGGATGTCCCGACATGCCGTGGAGTAGCACGGCGACACCAATGACGTCCGCAATGAGCGTGCCGAGGCAGCCAGCGAACGCGGCGCCGGCTCCTTCCTTGAGCGTGGGGGTGAGGCACACGGGCAGGACCGTCAGCGCCATGAGGATGATCCACGTCGACGGGCTGAAGGCCGCTGGGAACAGACCATCAAGCAAGATGCCGCCGAGCACGAGGAAGGCGCAGGGAACGAGCAGGCAAACGCCGAGCTGCGAGATGACAACGAGCCAGCGGCCCGTCTTGCCCATGCACCACTCGCCGAGGTCACCGAACGTCTTGACCGACTTGGGCGCGAGCAGCATCACCTTGCAGATGCACACGGACGAGTAGACGTTGGCGAAGGCCATGAAGAGCATCGCGACGATGGCGAGAACCGGCCCGGCGCGCGAGAAGTTGGCCGGCATACCAAGCGTACCGATGCCGTAGACGCAGCAGAAGAGGTTGAACGCCATCTTGGCGTCTTCGCCGGTGAACCAGCGCTTCCCCATGGTTAATGCCTGGCAACTGCGGGTGAAGGCACGAGCTTGGGCGGTTGGTAGCGTCCACTGGGCGACTTGCGAGGCGCGAGGCGAATTGTCGAATGAAAGCGACCGACGGCGACTCGATCGGGTCGATCAACTCTCGGACCTACTGCACGCGTCGTGACATCTTCTTGACTCGTAATCCCGCCAGCGTGTGGTAATTTGACTTACACGGAATATGCTGACGTGATGCACTCAGTGCCGCAGCTGCGTACACTACAGCACTCTCGCAATGACTTCGCTGCGGCATCTCCTCTTGCTGGCCTGTCTTTCGCCCGTTGAAGTCAGCGGGATTTTTAATCCTTTTTAATCAACTCCAGTGATCCGAATATAGCCAGAGCAGGCGCATCTCCGAGTCTTCCAAAAGTGATCACTTTTGGTTCAGGTTCTCACACCGGATCTCTAACAGCAAAGCGAAGAGTGCACCGTGTTCAAAAAAGTATAATAAGTACGATTGTAGAGTACATCGCTAAGTTTTGAGCTGCATTTGTGAAGGATGCGCGATGCGATGCACATGCATTTGTACAGTAGAGGGATGAATCCTATTAATGGCGATCGAAGTTGGCCAAGCAAGATCCACGGTATGGACGTTCTGTGCGAGGTTCATCACTGCGAGATGCATCGCTGTCTCGAACATTCGATGGGATTGGTCCAGAGGGAGGCGACTGGTATGCTGCCGTTCAACCTATCAGTCTTCTGCCTGTCGATGTGTACATTTTTTAAAGAGCAACACTATTTACTCAGCAGAAACAGTTGCGGCTACAGTACTGTACTACAACACCGCGTGGGTTATTCGATATCAATGTTGGACAGACAACAGCGTGCTGGGCATCATGAAATGCATTTCTGACTGTGCAAGCCCCCTGCGCACGGTCTCTATCTCCATCCGCGAGGAGCCATTCGCTTCTCTCGTCCAAAAGACACCGCTCGCTGACGTCGTTGGGTCCTTTAACGCTTCGGACTCCCATCGGTTCAACCCACTTTGAGTGCCTCTGATGCTGTCTTGCACAAACCCGGTAAACAATGCGGCCATTTTGGCTCCCATTTTGGGCTGAAAGCGTCTCCAGAGATGAGACATCAGTGGAACATCTTGATTTTTCGCATCGGCTTTGCACCGAGATCCGGATCTTGAAGAAGCGCAAAGTCCCTATACAATAACTGTTCTGTACTGTATCTGGTGGTCCAAATACTGTACCTATGGGATACCTATGGTACAGTAACAGTAGGTGCCGTTGAATTTCGATTTCGGTGTCGTATTTGTATTCTGACGGATTGGCCAAATGCGGGACAGTTTTGCAGCGACTTTGTCGGTGGCATGGGCCACTCGCCGAGTTTTTTATATGGCGGGGAGGCGCAGGTTGCTTGCAGCGTGCTCCGACGGTCTTCACAGTATTACACGAGCGACACCCACTCGCCACTCGACGAATGACGCCATCGCGTTGGCAAGTCGCAGCGAAGTACCATTTCGTCTCATTGCTAACCGACTCGGTCACCAAGGGATCCAGTGCCAGTACAATGACGCGCAACGAGCTTTGATGCGCGTTCGTGCTCGGTAAAGTGGTACACTTACTCCGAGTATTCTGTGACTCACAGACTTTGAGAGTCTCTTGCGTCTCAGGCGATTCGGGTGCCTCGCAGACCCATCAAAAAATACTTTAACACTGAAGCTGCCGAGGCGCCTCCTCCCTTGTGAATGGATGACACTCCCGACTGGCCCACAATACAAGCTCTTGACCAGTATCCTTGTCTGCGCGTGGAAGCCGTGCAGCGACGCGAACCAACCAGCCCAAGTCGTCACAACGATCAAATTGCACGCCACAAGAGCGGCGAATCGTTCTTAAGGATCAGCAGGCCGTTCACGTTACGCCAGTCAAAGTTGGTGAAGACTCGTGTGTGTGGTATCTCCAACCCGCGGCATGAGCATCATGTTTACAGTACAGTGTTGCGGCGTGCAGAGAATGTGACTTTCGGTGATCCTCTTCAACATGACCCCCCCCAGTCGTTATCGCCCAGTGCAACTTGGCCAATTTGACCAGCCAAATCAGATACAGTCGGTCGTACAATAGGAACAATGTGCCACTCCTACTTCTACACAGTACAGCAGTGAGGGCGCAATTTAAGCTGTACCGTAGTGTAATACAGCAGCAGCGCCGCTGCAATGTTGTGGCTGATGAGACACACTGTTATCCACCCACGAAGTGCTCGCCCAGTATCAATCAGGTCGACTGTGAAATGGATGGCATTCTCCACCGCCCAACAACGGGGGAAGGCTGACTCGTACTCATGCGACAGAAGCGTAGGAGGCAAAGCGTCTGAAACCTATTGTTGCCTGCTGCGCTCCGGACACCATCGCGTCGTCGACTCCGCGTCAATTTCGGAGCTTCTTCAAAGGCGCAAGCACACGGGCGGAAGGTGTTTACACGGATGAAAACAAAAATCGATTTAGACTTTAACACTGGCCAGAATGACCGCTTGGCAACACAAATTCACTGTCGTTCTGTATACACTCTTGCGCACTGCATCTAGGACGAGCCGTGGACGGCCGTGTAGTTGTAGTACACCTTGTTCTGGTACTCCTCGGAGCAGAACGGGAAGTCCACGGTGCTGTCCGTCGGCGAGAACAGCGACTGGCCCGTCGTGTACGTCACGTAGCAGCCGAGCACGAGGCACACGATGAAGAAGATGGCGCCGATGACCTTCTCGTACATGGGGATCTTGTTCCATGCCTTGAGGTACCAAAACGCGATCGGCAGCAGGATGCAGTTCGTAGTGATGCACGACGCGCCGACGAAGTCGCCTAGGTCGGAGAAGTGGTCGCGCAGCAGGATCGACACGACCACCATGACCACGATGATCGCCAGGCGGAGGAGCACATACTTGAACGCGTTGGCGCCGCGGTACTCGGCCGCCTCGATCTCCGCCTCGCCCATCTCAACTTCCTCGCCGTTGATGACCGACACGTGCGAGAACTTGGAGTTGCGCTCCTTGTCGATGGCGGCGCCCGCAGGAGTCGACGCTTCGGCGTAGCTGATGTGGTTCTCCATCTCGCGCTCCTCGTCACTCT
Organism: Phytopythium boreale; assembly: GCA_023338115.1. Taxonomy (NCBI): domain Eukaryota; phylum Oomycota; class Peronosporomycetes; order Pythiales; family Pythiaceae; genus Phytopythium; species Phytopythium boreale. The sequence goes on from JAADYG010000216.1 coordinate 44,007, forward strand.
TCTTGTGCATGCCAAGCACCAGGCGCTCCGCAATGTAAAGAGCGGGGTTCAGCAGAACGGAGAACGCGATCGTAATATGGAGCTGCATGAACAGGTACGCCAGCACCACGGAGCCCCAGCTAGGAGCGAAGCCAAGGTTAGTGAGCCCAGTGTCCGCGTCCGGGTAGATGGTGAAGAGGAGGTTGCCCGAGATCTGGCAGCCGACAGCCGAGTAGCCC
>JAADYG010000217.1:0-44135 GCA_023338115.1 Phytopythium boreale
CAAGCGCGGAAAAAAATGCTGCCATCGTCTCAAATACGATTTGAGGAGTATTTGGGCCGATTTTGAGCGTTGTAGAGTTCCTGTTGGCTGATTTTCGGGCCAAAATTGCGACCTCATTTACTTTTGGCCAGGACTGTACACCCACTTCGCAACACCTCCTGAACCAAAGCAAAAGCTGAGATGACGACGGCCAAGCTGCTGCGGGTCCCCGTGATCTCGGGGATCGAGGGCCTTGCCGCCGCCGTGCGCCACCGCCTCTCGAAACCCGCGCCCTCCTCCTCTCCCTCCGCGTCGCAGATCCTGTTCGCGCAGTCGCAGTTGGAGATCGTGGACGTGCCTCCTCCTTCGTCGACTGACAGTCCGTGGCAACTTTCGAATGACCAGCGCGAAGCGGTCGAGCGCGCCACGGTGATGCTGGCGGACGCATCGACCGGCGCGAGGCTTCTTCTGCCTGCTGAAGACGATGAGAAGCTGGTTGTACGGCCGCAGAAGCTCGAGTGGGTGCAGTCCACCTACGCGGGTATTGAGCCGTTCTTCAAACACCTCGCGCTCCAAGAGACCGATGCAGCGCCACCGTTCGCAGTGACGCGCGCTGGCGGTGTCATGCCGCTCGCCATGGCGCAATACGTCTTTGGGTATGTCTCCATTCATTGCAGTGTTTGATCTGTACAGTCCCGATGGCTCACTGGATGATTCCTATCCGCAGGTGGATCATCGCACTGGAGCGCAAGCTCCTAGAGGCGGAGGAGCACAGGTGCCGTGGTGAATACGCGCAGGCGCAGATGCGCTACCGCTCATTCCGCCCGCTGACCGTTGGCATCCTGGGTCTTGGGGACATCGGCCAGGCCATTGGCCGGCTGCTGAAGACCGCAGGCTTCCGCGTGGCCGGCTTCAAGCGCCGAGTCGACCCGGAGGAGGTCGAGACGAAGCTTTGCGCCAGCGCCGACCAAGTCACGGACGACCTCAACGCCGTGCTGTCGCAGTCGGACTTCATTGTGAGCGTGCTGCCGAGCACGCCGGCGACGCGGTATCTGCTCACGGAAGACCGACTGGCCGCGACGTGCCACGAGAAGAAGCCCGTGTTCATCAACGTGGGCCGCGGCGACGTCATCTCCGAGGCTGTGGTCATCTCGGCACTCGACAAGCAGCTCTTCTCCAAGGCCGTGCTGGACGTGTTTGAGAAGGAACCGCTGCCCGAGGACAGCAAGCTGTGGACCCATCCCAACGTGCTTCTTACGCCGCACGTGTCGGCACTGAGCCTGCCCGAGGACATCGCGGACGTGTTTGTGCGCAATCTGGACCTGTTCCTCGTTCGGCAGCCACTGCTGTACCCCGTTGATTGGTCCCGAGGGTACTAACTCGTCATGGCGATGCGCAAGGCAGCATGGAACACCTCGAACTCAACAGGTCGATGCCCTAGCCGCGCGTGGATTGTAGTGATACAGTACGTACGTACAGTAAAGCGCACTGGAGTGCATTGGACGCGAAAAGAGATGGCTTTTGAGACGATACAACCGAATGGATGCATCCAGACATGACGCTTCCAGCCATAACGGACGCGGGAGGAGGAGGTGTTGTCATAGAGATGCATAGCCAATTCAATAGAGCGCAATCCACAGCTTGGGTTCCTGCCAATGCACACGGCTGTATGAGACGCCGCTCGCTTCGAGAAACGCAATCCTGCATTTTCCAACGCAGGAGTCGTCGCTCGGGCCGCTTGGCGAACCAATTGATCAAACCGAGATGATGCGCAAGCGGTTGAAGCGGTCTTCAGACCCATAATTACGAAAGTAGACAAATCTACCCTCCACATCTACGGTAAACACGGTACGACATTTATGATTTACAGAATTCAGATGGTGTCTTACTGTAAATTCTCTCCTCCTGCGTCTAATCTTCAGATTTGTCGTGCAGTGCCCCGTCTCTTGTTCACTACCTACTGAAATGCGTTCGCTTGATCGGAGCTGCTTGACACGCCCCAACTTGAGCACCCAAGCACCGACTGACCCGCTTCATTCTCATTCTCGAATTCGCCACCTCGACGTCAAGTATGTCGTCCACTCTCCGCATCCCAGTCGTCTCCATCATCCCGGGCATCGGCGATGCCATTCGCCAGCAGCTCGCGTCTTCGGGCTCCGGCCCGGCGCGGGAGCTGTTCCAAGCGTCCAAGCTTCAGGTGGTCGACGTGCCGTTGCCCATGCTCGCGGCGCAGGTTGATCCGGCGGCGGCGACCGACGAGGAGTCGTCCGTCCAGTCGCCGTCGTGGAAGCTGAGCACGGACCAGGAGCAGATGCTCGAGGACGCCGAGATCGTGTTCATGGACGCGCACCTCGCGGCGCCGCTGCTGCTCGCGGGCAAACAGAACCTGCCGCTAGAGCTGCACCACCTCCTCAAGAAGGTCCAGTGGGTGCAGGGCACGTACGCGGGCGTGGACGTGTACATGCAGTACGCCGACAAGCAGGACCAGCCGAGCTTCACCGTCACGCGCGCCGGAGGGATCATGCCCACGGCACTCGCCCAGTTCGTCTTTGGGTGAGTTCGGCTTCGTTTAGCTCTTCCACACCGAAGATGAAGCACTAACCCTGCATTGCTTCACTTACGCAGGTGGGCCATCGCGCTCGAGCGCAAGTTCTTCGAGGCGCGGGCGCTCCAGCAGCAGCGGCAGTTCGCGCGTTGGCAGTTCAAGTACCGGCCATACTCGCAGCTGACTGTCGGCATCCTGGGTCTGGGCGAGATCGGCCAGGAGATTGGGCGTACGTTCAAGAGCTCGGGCTTCCAGGTCGTTGGCTTCAAGCGGCGGCTGTCACCCGAAGACGACGTCGCGTTCCGGGGCAAGGCCGACCGCGTCACCAACGATGTCAAGGACGTGCTCGCCAGCAGCGACTACATTGTCAACGTGCTGCCCAGCACGCCAGCGACACGCTATTTGCTCAACAAGGACCTGCTCGCCGTGTGCGCCACCAAGAAGCCCGTGTTCATCAATGTCGGCCGCGGCGACGTCATCTCCGAGGACGAGATCGTCGCGGCGCTGGACGGCGGGCTGTTCTCGCGCGCCGTACTCGACGTGTTCGAGACCGAGCCGCTCCCGCAGGAGAGCAAGCTATGGGACCACCCGCTCGTGACGGTCACGCCTCACATCTCCGGCACGGTCTTCCCCGAGGACGTGGCCGCCGTCATGATTCAGAACCTGGACCACAAGCTCGCGGGCCAGCCGCTTGAGTACCAGGTCGACTGGGCCAACGGGTACTAAGCCAGAGCTCGGAACAGCGATCTAGTACTTATAGGAAAGAAACACCAACACCAACAACATGCTGCTCTTCAAATGAAGATATTTGCTTCCGTTCGTTGGACATGCAGATGTAAATGGCGCGGTGGATGGCGCGAGTTCAAGGCGATCTGGTCAGCCAGCCTACTTGCTCAGTATTATAATACTAATAAAACGAATATCTTCTGTAATACAAAGTACTCTAATCGTGTTATAATACAGTAACAGTACATATGTATGAATTGCACATGCTGCATACGGTTCGGTGGTGAAGTATTAGTATGAATTTTAGGATGAGTATGAAAACCGTTCAACGCCAGACAGCCAATTGACAAAATGCCGTGCAGCGCGTGCGGCGCCTCGCGCGATCCCCTGGCGCGCTGCGGGCGCTGCAAGTGGTCGCGCTACTGCTCCAAGGACTGTCAGCGCGCGCACTGGTCGACGCACCACCGCCACGAGTGCGCGCTGCTGCTGGCGTGCGCAAAGTTCCGCGATCTGGAGCGCCGCTTCTGGACTGATGCTGGCCGCCGGAGCGCGCAAGACCTCGCGGCCGGACTGAATCCCGACTCGATGGTGACGAAGCAAAGCGCGTTGCTTCTTTTGCACGGCGTGACTTCAGTGTGGATGGCGATACTCATGTGTGATGCTGCCAGTAGCGCTTCTACGGGGAGGTGCTGTTCCTGGCGCTCGGGCTGAAGGCGTGCGTGGTACTGTCGAACCTTCCGCCCGCTTGGCGCGCGGGCTTCGCGGCGGATGTTGTTGCGCCAAGTGGACTACTAAGCGCCACTTCTTCCCAGTGCACTCCGCGGCTCTTTGTCGTCGGCGCGCGCGTCGAGACGCCCGCCGAGTACGAGTTGTCGGGCGACTTGGTCCTCGCGAACGAGGCGCATCCGGCGTTCCAACGGGCGGTGAGCGCGCTGCACCTGCGAAAGCTGCTCGCGACTCCATCGCAAGCCGCGGAGCAGTCGTTGGAGCTGGAGCTAACGCAAACCCGCGCATCGGCGGGGGATGCAGCCCGCGTCGTCGAGGAGGAGACGCTGGCGCAGGTTCTCGACTACCCCGTCGCGCTGAGCGACTGCCGCGAGCCGATGGTCGAGGTGAGTGTGTCGCTGCGGTTGAACACCCGCGGTCATCAAGCGATGCGCTGAGTCTGACGACATGATACTTCTTCCTCCCACCTGCGCACATTCATTCAGGTCGGGTACTTCCTCGTATCCAGCGAGAAATCGGACGCACCTCCGGAACTCCTGGCGTCCTACTGCGCGTCGGCGGCGGTCCAAGCGCACAGCGACCGCGTCCGCGCGCACTTCGAACGCTACCGCGTTCAGAGCCTCGAGCGCGCCGGCGTGGAGCTGGTCATCCAGCGCGCGGCCATCTGAATAATTGACGATACAGGGCGATAGTGATTGCATGGTCGGCAAATTCCATACTGGCAGTGCAGTGCATACGTCGTTGAAGTGCATCGGGAAAGGACGGGTCGACGGGTGGGCGTCAGTCGCTCACCCTTCATCCTGGAAGCCTACTGTAAGCTTATCCTAGAGAGTGTGCTCAGTGCCCTTCAACTCTGGCAACCACCGACACGGAGCCACTGGCCCCATCTGGTGCCAAGAAGGGACACTTCTTATTGGCAGCTCGTCAGCTGTTTTGGTTCGATTTTTTTTTACTTCTTCTTGTTCGGATTGGGCGCGTTCGAAAAAATTCCGCGTTTCAGCCAATAAAAAGACCGAGACGATGGGATTTCATTCGCGACCGCATAAAACCGACACCTTCCTCTACAGGAACCGCGTCGGAAAGACACCGTGTGAACACCTCGGTTGTCACAAAAACTCCGGCGACAGCAGCGCCGCGGCTGCAATGGCACGCGCCGCTGCCTGCGCGCACGCAACCTTGAACGATACAAGATGCCTCTCTCGCCCGTGTGGTGTTGTACTGTATCCTACTCTGTGTTGCGAGTGAGACGCACCCACAGCTGCCCGCGGCCAGATCTGGCTGGACCCCTGACGTACGCCAAGGCAGAAGCCAGTCTACCATCCAACAACCTGAGCCTCGCTTGCTCAGCAAATCGCTCCGTCGCCGCCCGCCCCGGCCGTTGCGCCGTCACTTCCACTTCCGCTTTGTTCGGCGCAAGCCCAGCTAAGCACCAGCTCAAACTTCAACCCAACAGTGCACACAGAGCGACAGGGTGTCGGCTCGTTCAGCATTCACCGCGGGGAAACGTGGTGGTTTCACTTTTCATTCCCGCACACTTCGAAATAAGAGCCGAGCAGCTCGCCCACCAAAAACAAGAAGAAGAAAAAAGAGGAAACCGCCGGCTCGGGTTTCCCTTTCGGCGGCAACTAAGAGAAAGGACGGCACGACACGCGCGGTGCATGCGGCAACTTGGCGCCGCGACCTCGGCGATCGATCACCTTCCGGCAGTGGCAGTGGCGTCCGCGCTCGCCGTCTAGAGAGAAGCAGGGACCAGCAACAACAGCAACAACAATAAGGAGGAGTCTACTCGCGCGTCGGTGACCATGAGCGCGTCCTACAACGACTGGGAGTCGGACCTGTCGTCCATCATCGAGAAGACCAACAGCAACCTCAAGCTGCTGCGGCGCATCGGCGACAAGCGCGGCGGAGACAGCAGCGCGCCGCCCATGGTGGCGACGGCGGCCGCGGCAGCGCCACGCGTCGTGGTGCCATCGTCGCCCGGCAGAGCCTCGCTCTCGTCCTCCGGGATCCGCGCGCGGTACGTGAACGACGATGACAACGCGTCGGTCGGGTCGCGGACCAGCGCGCGCTCGAGCGGCCGCCCGCGCGTCATGTCGGGCTCCGGTAGCTCGATCAGCGGGAGGGGCGCGGGGCTGAGCACGTCTGCCATGCTCGCGCAGCGCAATTCGCTGTCGTCCTCGGGAGGACCGCCAGTGCTCGTACGCACGTCCAGCTCCAGCAGCAACAGCGGCGGCGTGGGATTGACGGCCGCGATGCTTGCGGAGCGCAACTCGATGCCGCCCGCGCCCGTCTCCATGTCTCTCGGCGACTACTCGCGGCTGTCCGAGTCGGAGCGCCACAACCTGGACGAGGAGACGCGCTCGCACACGGGATCTCATGCGGGATCGCACGCGGGAAGCAGCGTGTCGCGGGGGCGTCATAGCAACGTCGGCGTCGGCGTCAGCGCGGGAGGATTTGTCGGTTCTGGTGTCGGCGTCGGAGCTGGTGTTGGCGCGGGTCCGCGTGTGTTCAACCGCCCGCCGAGTGTGGTGGGTGTGCACACGGCGGCGCGTGCTGCCAGTGTCATTGGAGTCCCGACGTCGCGCCCCGCTGGAATGACCAGCGGACCTCAGATCCGCGTGCCGACCGCCGATATCCCGCGCAACATCCCCAACTACGTGCTCGAGGACATCAAGAAGAGGTGGGTGCTCCTGCTCGTGATGGAGAAATCGCTCGTTTGCTCAAATCTAACTATGTTTCCATTCTTCTGCACAGCCTCGACACTCACTTTTCAGCGCGCACAGTTGGCTTGGAGAAGAAGATCCACGATCTGCGCACGGATGTGACTGGCGTCACGAACGAGCTCTCGGCGCTCCGTGATTCTGCTGTAGGCGGTGACGCCTCTGGCCTGAGCCAAAGCGTGCGTGACCACACGGATGCGATTGCGCGGCTCGAGCAGCACAGCGCGCAGTTGCTTGCGCATAAAGTTGGCGTGGACCAGGAGCTCGCCGAGGTGACCGGCAAGCTCCAGGCTCTGACGAGCAAGGTGACGGACCAGGTGTCGAACCTGGAGCACGACGTCGCGCGCGTGGTGAAGAGCCGACCGGCAATTGATGATCGCCTGGACAAGATGGACGACAAGATCGCTGGAGCCATGCGCCAGATGAGCAACCTCGCCGACATGAAGGCTGTGGAACACTTCATGAGCATCCGCATGGCGCGCGAGATCCACGAACTCGAGACGCGTATGACCCAAAACCTACAGTTCGCGACGGAAAAGCTCGAGAGCAAGGTGCTCCAGTCGCTCGAGAAGCAGATCGCGCATTCGCAGCGCAACGATGCGCTTGCGACGACTATCAAGAACGAAATTATGGACGAGATGCAGTCGCGCTTCTTGTCTGTGAGCAACGGCGGTCTGCGCAAGTCCGACCTCGTGCCTGTCCAGAGTGCGCAGACGCAGCTGCAAGAGGAGGTGGCGCAGCTCGCGAGCGCGTTGGCGCGACAGGAGCGCAAGGCGCAAGACGCGACGCAGGCGACAACTGCGGAGCTTCGTGATGAGCTGGCACACGCGCGTCAGGAACTCAATAGGGCGATCCAAGCGCAGCAAGGCCGCATGACGACGGCGCTTGAGGAGCACACCAGCTCCAAGGTGGACCAGCAACTTGTGCTGTTGGCCAAGAAGCAGAAGAAGATGGAGGAACTCACCGTACGCATGCACGAGAACATGACCGCGATGCGTCAGGAGTTGCGCAACAAGAGCCGCAAAACGGATGATCTGAAGCAGCAGCAGCTCCAACGCGAGAAGCAAGCTGCTCTGCGCGAACGCCTCGTGTCCAAGTCGCTTGCTGAGCTGGAGGCGCTCGTCGCGACCAAGGCGGACGTTGAGCGCCAGTACCAACAGCAGATGTTGCGTCACGAAGCGAAGCTGGCGGAATTGCGTGCGTCCTTGTCGGCGAAGGAAACGCAGATGGAGACTCAGCGTCGTGAGCTGATTGAGACGCTCCAGAAAGAAGCGAAGCGAATGGGCCTGGCTGAAGGCAAGAACGCGGTGCTGACGACGCTTCTGGCCCAGGAGAAGGCGGATCACGAAGAGAAGAGCGAGTTGCTGCGCCGATCGCGCAAGGAAATGAACGTCGTGCGTCAAAAGCTGCGTGACACGAAAAGCGACGCGACCAAGCGCCGACAGCAGTTGGCGAGTGAGCTCCAGGCAAAGCAGCAGCAGGTGCGTGAGCTCACCAAGAAGCTGCAGCTGAGCGAGCGTGAGTCGTCAAAGCTGCTCGAGAACGCAATGCGTGAAGCGAAGGCCATTCGCCGGCTGAAGGCCACGAAGGAGCACGAACTGCTGCTTGCGAAAATGAAGCTCGATGAGATGGAGCGCGCCTCGCTTGAGGCTGAAGCGGATGAAGAGACGCTCAAGCAGGTGGCGGAGTATGTCGCGGCAGCTTCAGCGAATGTGGAACAGGCCGAGATGCGCCGTGAAGAGATGGAGCAGATGCTTCTGGCGAGCCATCTCGAGATTGATGGTCTGCGTCAAGATCTCGAGTTCGTGTCGAAGGAGCTCGATGTGGTGAAGGAAGAGCAGAAGGGCAACGCGAGCGTTGATGAAGCGATTGCCAAGGTGGCGCGCGAGTACGAGGAGAAGGTGAACGCGCTCCAGCAGCAAATTCTCGACAAGGAGACTGCTCTTTCGCAACTCCGTGATGCGCTCGCTGAGAGGAGTGACCTTGGTGCGCTGGAGAGCGAGTTGTCGGCACTCAAGGAAGACAAGAAGACGCTGCTTGAAGCCATGCAACGCACTCAGCAGGAGCACCACGACAGCGTTGCCGATTCGGAGAGCAGCGGGCGTCTGATTCACGAGAAGGAGTTTGCGTCCATGCACCAGCAGATGGAAGCGCGTGTCAACGAGTTGGATGAGGCGCAAGCGGCGCTGGAAGCCAGCAAGGAGAGCATTTTGGCGCTCGAGAAGGAGTTGGAGCACCAGAAGAGTGTGCACAACGAGACGGTCGAGAAACTGACGCAAGAAATCAAGGACACGCGTGCCACGATCGATGGCTGCTCGACTGAGATGCTCGCGTTGAAGGAGACGAAGGCTCGTCTTGAGTCGGAGCTGGCGCAGCTGGAGGCGAAGCTTGTTGAGGACGAGAACAAGGCCGAAGAGTCGGTGGCGGACGCGACGACGCAAGCAGACACTGAAGAGATCCAACGTGTTCGTGAGGAACTGCAGTCGACGCTGGACACACTAGCTGAGAAGGAGGAGCTGCTGCAGCAGGCGAAGAAGTGCGACGAAGGCAACCGGCAGCAGCTGGTTGCCATGGCGGAGACCCAAAACGACATGGAACGTCGGTACCTGGATGAGTTGGAGGCGCTGTCACAGACGCTGAAGCAGGAGCGGGAGTCCTCGCAGTGCCGCGAGCAGGACATGTCATCCACTGTTGCCATGCTCTCAAGCGAGGTCGCTCTGCTCAAGTCGGAGTCGCAGCAGGCGGTTGAGTCCTGCCGCGCGGAGTTGATGACGCAGATGACGTCGCTGTCAAACAGCTTGAAGGCGTCGCAGACGCACGAACAGCGTCTGCAGCGCCGTCTGCAGCGCATCCTCAACGAGCTTTCTGCCGTTGCCAACGTGTCATCCAGCATTGGCAATGACACTGAGAACGACGCTGCCGAGGACGCTGAGGGTGAAGCCACTGTGGTCAAGCAATGCCTCGAAACGCTCCAGGAGCAGCAGCGTTGCACAGCGCGCGAGCTCGATGAGCTCCAGGCCGAGTATGAGCGTGTCGTCGCGAAGGCGTCGAGCGACAGTGCGACGGCGCAGTCGTTGTCAAACCAGGTCGACGGGTACACTTCCCAGATTCAGGATCTTGAGCAAGAGGTCGCTCGTCTCGAGGAGCAACTGAAGGATGAGTACGCGAAGAGCGCGGCGGTTGCCAAGTGCTCGGGCGACATTGAGGATGAAGTCGTGGTACTGCGTAAGCAGAAGCGCGAGTTGGAGGAGCAGGTGGACGCCAAGAGCGCCGAGTACAACGACTGCGTGGCTGCGTTCCAGAGCCAGGTTGACGCCAAGCAGTCGCAGGTGGAGGAGCTGCTTGAGCAGAACGCTGCGCTGAATGCGACGATGGAGACTGTGCGGCAAAAGATGGACGCTGTCGAGGCTGAGAAGGCGCGCGAGCTGGACGATCTGCGCGAGCAGCTTCTGGAACTGGAGACGCGCGCCGAGGATCTGCACCGTTACGCGCTGCAGCCGACGTCGGATCACGAGCGCGATTTCTACGCGAACCATCAGGATATCGTGGCGCTCGCTCAAGACGTTCGTTCGACGTTCGAGAAGCTGACGTCGAGTTGCGGAGTGCTCGAGTGGAGCGACATTCGTGCGAGCGTGTACGGCAAGGAAGAGGTCACGGAGCGACTCTTCTTGGAGAAGTCGCGTGAGCTGTCGCGCATCCAGAACGTCGAGCAGCAGATTCTGCTGAACACCGACTTCTTGAACTCGTGGATGGACGAGTACGTCGAGGCGGAAGACGAAACGGACGGGATTGATGCGCATCGGCCACTGTGGCTGAGCAAATACGCGACGCTGGCGCCAGAGGTTGTGAGCAAGCTGCAGGCGGTCGAGGCGATGCTGCAGGACGCGGTTGCTGGCATGCATAGCGCTCAGCACACGGCAGAGGAGGCGAGCGCGAGCGATGCGCTTTTTGACAGTGCTGGGATGACGGACAGGCTGGACGCGCTTGCTGCGGATTACTCGAGTCACAAGGCGGAGGAGTCGGCGGCGTTGGAGCACCACGGGGACGACGACAAGGTCAGCAACGTGTCGACCGACGAGACTGACGACGTTCCGGCGTCGCACGACCATCACGACGAAGTAAAGCTTCCTGCTTCATCTGACGTGCTGCATGCGCCGGGATCGCAGCGAGCCGACACGCGTGGCGAGCTGCTGTCTGAGTCGCTGTCTGGCATGGTCGAGGACTACTTCGACTCGACTGCCGTCGACACCAAGGAGAACGAGGATGACGACCGCATCGACAGTGCCGAGTCGAGTCAGGATATGGACGAGGTCGAGCGGCTCTTACTGGCCCAGTCAGGTGAACAGTCTTTGGACCAGTCGCGAGGTGATGATGGCGAGGGCCAGTCGATCTCGCAGTCGGGTGAAGATGTCGCCGCCGCGCAAGAAAGCCCGCTGGCCAAGGGCGCGGCGTTCAAGTACGGCAAGGCGACGCTCGAGGAAGACGACGAGATGGACGAGGTGGAGCGCCTCATGTCGGAGCAGTCGTCGTTCCTCAAGAAGACCGACGACGACGAGTTTGGTGACGAGTTCGGCGACAGCGCCGACCACGTCGCTGCCCAAGGAGCCGACAATGACGAAGAGTACCTGGAGGAGTCGTTCGACCTGAAGGAGTCGCTCCGCGACGAGGACGCGGAGGAGAGCGGCGGCCACTAAAGTGTCGAGGCGACGGCGTGGAATCATGGTGGTGGATGGAGTGAAGCCTCCAGTGGAGGGTTGAATAGTTGCATATCTAATTATATACGTATCTGCACTGCGTGTTGCCATGCTGCCCTTTGTCTCGATGCTTCTCTCTCACAGTGTTCCAGCTCCGGCAGCAGGAAAAGCACCAGCGCCAGTCACTCGCACGTACGTTCTCCATCGACTTGTGCTATCACATTCCTCACTGACCGATGCCGTTGCTTTCCACAGATCACCAACCTCCCTCGTCACCGAAGCTCGCGGCCGACGAATGGCGGCGCGTCGACCTCCGCACTCGCAAGCAGCACGTGGTTGTACCGGTCGACGCTCTCCGTCGCGAGCAGCCCGCCGAACTTGATCTGCTTGACGTTCCCAGCGCCCAGCGCTATCGCAGCCAGCAGTTCCCCGTCACCAGCGCAGTCACCGGCGCTCGCGCCCAAGATCACGGCCAGTCCGAAGCGCTGAGCGGCGCTGATGGCCTCGAGAAGCTGTGAGAGTGTTGCGAACTGCCGGAGCTCGAGCGCCACGGCGTCACACGCGCGCTCTGACGCCAGCGCCTCGATCTGCAACGCCACACTCTTGGACGTAGCAGTGGTGTCTGATGCGGAGCGAGCGTTTTGGGGGAACAGCGCCGCCCTCGCGACGATCAGGGGACACGGGGGCGGCTTGGCGTCGGCGTCAGTGGCGCTCACGTCAGGGTTAACGCCGTCCTGCTCGACGGTCGAGACGAGCGCGGCCATAGCACTGACGTCTCTGGCCGCGAACGGGTCGACAACGGCGGCTAGTGACAGCTCCAAGATGCTGCTGTGCACGATCTCGAGCAGCTCGCCGCTCGCCTTGAACGTGCCCGAGGACCCGGGCACCCACTTGTCCGTGTCATACGTGTACGTGGTTGGCACTGGCGCAGACGACGATGCTGAAGCCTCCGAGCCTTCGGACGCGTCTTCGCTAGGCGTGTCAACCGGTTTGGGCGCCGAGTTCGCAGCCGCCAGGACGAACTCGGAGGCGGCAAAGTCCACGCCGAACGTGATCTCGAGCGGCGAGACACTCGCGGACGACACGCGATTCGGATCGCCATCGATCTCATCCGTGTCATTGCCCACCTCGTCCTCTCCACGAGAGGTCTCGCTGGTCAGCTCCACCCGCGTATCGTCGAGCGCCGCGCGGAGAAGCTGAAAGACCTCCGCGAGGGTCTGCAGCTGCGGCGCGAAGCCTCCGAAGGCCCCGACGTTCGAGAAGCCCACGCCTCGGGTGTCAAGCTGCTTCCGGAAAGCGCGGTTGAAGGCGGCGCCGATCGCGAGCGCGTCCGAGAAACTCTCCGCGCTCACTGGCGCCAGGAAGACCTCCTGTGCGAACAGCTTGTTGGCTGCGGTCGCGCCGCCGTTGACCACGCTAAACAGCGGCATGGGCACGCACGCAGACGTGTCGGAGGCGTCGTTGACGTCGTGGCCGGTGAGATATGCGATGTGGTGGCGCAGCGGCCGCTCGGCAAACTTGGCGCCCGCTTGGCACGCTGCGAGCGAACACGCGAGACTCACGTGTCGTAGCAGCGTCACGGTCGTGGCCTCCGTGATGTTGGTCTGCTTCCCTGACGGAGCTGCGAGACGATCAAGAGCCTCGTCAATCGCGCGTTGATCGGTCGGGTCGAGCCCCGCAAGCGCCTCATTGATCGCTTCGTTGAGTGCGATGTAGTCAACCGGCTTGGCCTTGGAGTTGGTGGCTCGCTTCCCTCCTTCGGCGTCATTAACGTCGTCGCCGCTCATGGAAGAGCACGTGGAGGCGAACACGCCCTTGGCCGTGTGGATACGCACCAGTGCCGAGGCAGTCGACGACTAATGCGCAGGGACGAGCAAGGGACTGAGCTGGACGTGGAGGATGCCGCGCGCCGAAGCGGTTGAGCGCGCGAGCAGCAGCGACGAGAGCGCCAGCAACGGGTCGGCCGGCCGGTCGGCCACCACGTCGTTCAACAACTCCGTGAGCGTGCGCTCGAGCGCGTGCTCGCTCACGTACGCCTCCACCAGGTCGCGCTCGCGCGCCTGCTCCTCCTGGTCGTCGTCTTGGTCGCCGTAGTCTGCCGGCTCGTGCCGCTTGCCGCGCGTCTGCTGTCGTTGGCCACGCGACTTGGCGGGGTCTGCGCTCGCCATCCTGCTCGTGGCGTGTTGTTTGTACCCCAAACAGGTCCGTTGTGGCGAGTGCTGCGATGCGACTCGTGCTGTGGTTGAACGTGAGATCGCTATCCTCGGGGGTCGCGACCTTTTGAACGGGACGAGAGTAGCGAATAAACCGCCGCGGCCGACCTGTCAGTCGCTGCCATGGCATCACTGGAGCAGCTCCGATTTGTAGAGGTGGCGAGCCTCAGAGACGATGGAAGAGGCGGTGAGTGAGCCTCATCGTTGGACCACTGCAACGACGGTGAACACGCACGCCCACTGATCCCAACGATACTTCACGGCAGGCGCCACCTCATCAGCCAGCCTGTTAACACTGTCGGCTTCTTCGCAAAGACGCGCTGCTCCCCCGTCTACCTGCGCCTCCACGCTCTCCCTAATAATAGTCTCGAGCGCGCTGGTTCGGCTTGCTCTCTCTCTCTCTCGAGTGCGTCGCTGGTTCCAGCGACAAGCTCTCCAGGCTCCGCCCGCCGGCTATGAATAACGCGCGGCCGCTGACAGCAGACCGACCGCGCGCAGGTTTCTATTTTGTCCTCGGCCCCGCTTGCTCGCTGGCGATGCCGTCGGGAAAAAGCGAAACGAAGGCCGCGCGCGCTCGTCGGCGTGGTCGGAATCGCCAAAACCGCGGCTGAGCGCTCGTCTCGGGACGCTATTTATTGCCCCAGCTCGGTCCAATTGACGCGACCGCCGTGCTACTCGCGTGCGTCCACGTTGGCGCGGCTGTCTCGGTCGTTCTCCCCCCGCGTCCGCACCCGTGGGGTGTACACGTCGCTCGCGTTCCTTCTACGTGCCCGGCCTGCTCGCCATGGAGAACTACGAGAGCCTCGGCACAATCGGCGAAGGGTGCGGCGCTCTTACCACCTCACTTGGCTCGTTGTGGATGGCCCAGACGCATCTGACTAACTCTCCGGACTGGGCAGGACGTACGGCGTGGTGCTCAAGTGCCGGCACAAGGCGACGGGCCAGATCGTGGCCATCAAGCGGTTCAAGGAGTCGGACGACGACGAGCAGGTCAAGAAGACGGCGCTGCGCGAGATCAAGATCCTCAAGCAGCTGCGGCACGAGAACATTGTGAGTCTGCTCGAGGTGTTCCGCGTCAAGGGCAAGCTCTTCCTGGTCTTCGAGTTCATCGAGCGGACCATCCTCGAGGAGATCGAGAAGCACCCGGACGGGCTCGACCTCGCGCGGCTCAAGGCGCTCATGTGGCAGCTCGTGCGCGCCATCCACTTCTGCCACCAGCACAACATCATCCACCGCGACATCAAGCCCGAGAACCTGCTCGTGTCGCGCAACGGCGTGCTCAAGCTCTGCGACTTTGGCTTCGCGCGGCCGCTCGCGGGCGCCGGCGCAAAGTACACCGAGTATGTGTCCACGCGCTGGTACCGCGCGCCCGAGCTGCTCGTGGGCGACGTGTCGTACGGGAAAGCGGTGGACGTTTGGTCCATCGGCTGCATGTTCGCCGAGATCGCCACGGGCCTGCCGCTCTTCCCCGGGGACTCGGACATTGACCAGCTCTACCACATCATCCAGTGCCTCGGCAAGGTCACGCCGCGCCAGCAGGAGCTCTTCCGCAAGAACGCGCTGTACGTGGGCGTCAAGCTGCCGCAGTCGGCGGACCGCGAGCCGCTGGACACGCGCTTCCCGCAGTTCGACAGCCACGCGCTCGACTTTCTGAAGCAGACGATCCGAGACGAGCCGCTCGACCGGTGGACGTGCGCCGAGCTGCTCAGCCACCCGTTCTTCGGCGGCTCGCACGCGCAGTTCGAGGCCGACTTGCAGGCCGCGATCGCCAAGGACCTGAGTGACGCCGGCGGGGTCATCGGTGGTGGCATTGGCGGCCTCGCTGGTGCGCTTCAGAAGAAGAAGCGGGTCC
Source organism: Phytopythium boreale (assembly GCA_023338115.1). NCBI lineage: Eukaryota > Oomycota > Peronosporomycetes > Pythiales > Pythiaceae > Phytopythium > Phytopythium boreale. The sequence continues at coordinate 15,456 of JAADYG010000217.1, forward strand.
GGAAACCGCGGGCAGGAGAAGAAGAGGACAATTGCTGTGTTGGCGGCCTTGACACGGGAATCCGACAGCCGAGTCCGGTCACTTTCGTGATGTCTTCGAAGGCGACGGAGCCGGCCGTGACGGCGAACGGCGTGGGGTCGTGTCACCAGCAAGAGCAGCAGCAGCAACTGCCTCCGCAGCTCCATTATGGCGGCAAACACTACGCCAACGCGAACGGGAACGCGTCCACGTCGACGACGAGCAGCAGCAAAGCCGGTGGGAACACCACCAAGAAGGGGATTGTACCGCAACCACAAGCCAGTATGGGCCAGCAGCCGCAGCTACCGTGCTTCCTGCCGACGCTTCAGATCGGCGGGACAATGAACAACAGTGCGAGCTCGAGCTCGACGTCCAGCGTGAGCACCATCAGCATCAATAGTGACGCTGGGAACCCCAAGATGACAGCCGCGCCGCCTTCCTCCTCCTTTTCCTCACGAGCGTCGACCTATGGCGGGGGATACCCGTCCAAGAAGATCACGGTGCCGTCTATCGCGGAGAACCGGCCGAGTGTCATGGTGCCGCCCGAGAACATGGCCCAGATCAACCACTACGCGGCCAACCGGCAGTCCATGACGTCTCACGGCCAGAGTCACGGCCACGGCGGGAGGTACACGATCGGCAGCGTCGGCAACACGCCAGTGGGAGGCGCCGTGACGCCGTACTCGTTCGCGAACGCGATGGCCACGGGCGCACCGCCCAAGCCCCCGCCGTCGATCACCATGGCCTCGCCGTACGCCAAGAGCCCGTACGCGTCGCGAGAGCCGGCCAAGAAGGCGTTCGGCGGCCCGAGTGGGTCTCGAGGACATTCAAGAGGAGACGGAGGCGGCGCGGGCGCGCCCAGTCCGTACGACGTCTACTCGCCACCGAAGAAGGCGCGGTTACCGAGCGACGCCGGTGGACGAGGGAACGTTGCAGCAAACGCTTACGTTCCGCCGCGGACATCGCACGCGTCGGTCCGCGGCGTCCGAAGGCGAGAAGGAGACTCGAGGCAATTCTGAGACGGCCACACGCAGCAGTGGAATGTCGCGTCATGTGATCGAATCACCACCGACAAATTCGTCGATCGAGTTGGCTCCTCGGTGACCGACCGCCTCGGGATGCGCTGCAGGCTCAAATGAGCAGCCGAGGACTCCGACCGCAGCCGAAGTCGAACACAGTGGGACGTGTTCAACCAGGTCTCTGTGGCAGATGCGGGCGTCAATGCCAGCCCACGACCGTGTGGGAGCACAGTGTCAGGTAGTTGGGCCTGATCGTCGCCAACCAAGCTCTCTCGCCATCGATCAACGACCCACCAGCTCGAGCGAACAGCAGCAGAGACATCGTCATTGGTGATGGTACAGTAGGCACTGTCGGGAGTCGCGGTCTTGTTGTTGGGTTAGCTCCGACATGAACTACCGATAGAGGCGGTCGCGAGACCCCACGAGTGTCAGCTAGGACACTTGCACTCGCACTCGCCACCGCTAACACTACACCATTCTTGTTGACGCATTGGCGGCGGTCGCTTTGCTCTTCTCTCTCTTTACTGCGCGTCGTCGTCGTACTCGCCCTCCTCCTCGCCGTGGCGCTTCTTGTGCTTGCGCTCCGCCGCCTTCTCGCGGCGCTTCTTGTCGGCGTAGAACTCGTCAATCCACTTCTGGATGTGCCAGAGCTCCGTCTCGCGCGCGCGCCGCACGCCGCGCGTGTCGAGCGGGTGCGAGAACATGAGGTCGAGGTGATGCGCGCCCTCGGGCACGCGCACGGCCACGACCGAGTCGGACAGCGACTCGCGCACGCCCGTGGCCGACCACGGGTCGAAGTCGCCGTTGCTGAACACGATGTTACTCGCGAGGCGCAGCGCCTTGACGCCGCCGAACTCGGTCTGCGCCCAGCGCGGCTTGAGGTGCACGCCCCACTCGGCCAGGCAGTTGGCGTTGTCCTGCGTCAGGTTGGCGGCCTGCGCCGGGAAGATGTCGTGCACGCCGTCGCTGCTGAACGGCATGTAGAGCTCCGAGCACTCGAGGTAGCCCCACAGGTTGCCCTTAGCCGCGATCTCGGCCGCCTTCTTCTCGTCCTCGGTCAGCTCCGCGTCGCTCTCGGTGTTGTCCGCCGACGGGAAGAAGCACTCCTGGTCCTTGGTGCTGTTGTAGTACACGCCGGCAGCGTCACGCAGGCCGGCAACCAGCCCGGCGAGGTCGTCCTCGGCGAAGTCCGGCGCCAGGAACTCACACGCGGCGCGCACGGGGAAGGCCGGCAGGTCGCTCAGCCCCTCCATGATGTAGGACGACGGGTACGGGTAGTTGCCCATGGCGAGGTTGCCGAACGCGCCCAGCGCGCCGTCGATCAGGCCTTGGACATCCTCGGGCGTCTGGGGCGCGTCGCTGTCGCACAGGCGGAAGACCTCGGCGAGCTGCTGGCGGCCCTCGCTCGAGTTGCTGAGCGCGCGCGCGGCGGCGATGGCGCGACGCGTGTTGGCGATGCAGTTGGGCGCCGAGCCCGCCGCCTCCGACATGTCGTAGGTGATGACGCGGTTGAAGCCCTCCGAGTTGAGGTCGCCCTCGCGGTCGCCCAGGAAGGCGAGCACGGGCGCCGAGCCGGCGATGACGCCGTCGATGATGTGCGGGTACTTGAGGCGGAACCAGGTGCCGAGCATGCCGCCGTAGCTACCGCCGAAGCCGATGACGGGCACGTCGGCGTGCACCTCGTCCTTGAGCTGCTCGATGAGCACGGCGTAGTCGGCGAGCGCCTGCTGCGTGGACAGGAACTCGAGGTGGTCGAGCACGTCGAGCCCGAAGGGCACCGACTTGCCGAAGTAGCGGTGCTCGGCGAACACGAGCAGCGCGCCGAAGTCGCGCGCGTTCTCCCACATGAGCCCCGTGTGGTTGAGGTACAGCGTCACGTCGGCCTCGTTGCCCACGTAGAAGAAGATGGCGCCCTTGCCGGCCGGGTCGAAGTTCTCGGGCGCGCAGACGAAGTAGCGCATGTCGAACGTCTCGGAGGCGTCGAAGTCGCCCTTGAAGTGGTCCAGCGGCTGCCGGATGAAGCGCTCCTCGCAGAACGGCAGCAGGTCGCGCGAGCCGTCCGGGCCAGGGGGGTACGCCGGCTCGCGCCACTTGGACATGGACACCGCATCCGCGTCCGGGTCCACCACAGGAGACAGGGGGGACGACGGGGAGAAGACGCCGCCGACGGCCAGCAGCGCCGTGGCCGCCACCGCCGCCCAGGCCACCGCGAGCGGCAGCGGACGGCGAGACGCCGGCGACTCGGACGCCGAGGCGGTCGGCAGGATCGGCACGTACTCGTGGCGCGCCATCGGTCGGAAGGAGAGCAAGTGGGCGGGCGCCAAGAGGGGGCGGAGGAAGGAAGAAGGAGATCTATAGGAGGTGATGAGTGTTGCTTCCTTTTTCCTGGTCGACTGGGCGGATGACTGGGAAGAGAAGGGGCTTCTATTGGGAGTGGAAGATTGCTATGCAGTCGCGTGTTGGTGATGCGCATCGACGAGAAAACACAGAATCAGATCGTGTCGCGACAGAACATCTGAGTATGGAATGGACTCAGATTCAACCATAGTGAAACCAAGTTACCCTGAGAGTGAAAGATCCCAGCCGGACGGAACGTTCTACTGAGGAGTGTGCGTCAATCCGAGCTGCGTGAGTGCGTGTCTGTGGTCTCATTTAGTGCGCGGAGGGACTCTATTCATCGCCGGGAGAGACCGTTGCAGCAGGATCCTTCAAGTTGCGAGGCGTCAATCCGCTTCACAGTTCGTTTCGCCGTCCAAGCGCACCAACAGTACCTACAGGAGATCCGCCACCCTCCCCAGCGTCCAACTCTCTCAACCATGCCCATGTACGTTCCTGGGCAGCAGCAGCGTCGTTGGTTGCCGATGACCTGCGCTAATGTTGATGCTGTGTCATTGCTGTGATACTCCAGCGCCTGCTGTCTGTGCGGCGCGCTGACCGAGCCGAACGCGATCAACACATGCCTCGCGTGCGTGGCGCGGTCTGCAGAGCGCGAGGTGGCTGCGGCTCCGCTTCGAGGCGCGTTGAACTGGTGCCACGAGTGCGAGCGGGTCCAGCTGCACGGCGGCAAGCGTCCGTGGCACGCGTACGCCCGGAGCTCGCCCGAGCTACTGCGCCTGTGCGTGCAGAGCCTGGTAGACCTGGGCAAGGACTCGATGCGGCTGATTGAAGCGGAGTTTGCGCGGGACGAGGACGATGAGGAAGCGGGGGAGCTGCAGCTGCAGCTGCGTCTGGGGCTCCAAGTCGGCGACTTCTCCATCGAAGTGGACCGGCGAGCGGTGGTCTTGGTCGAGGACGTCGTGTGCACCGAGTGCGAGCCAAAGACGCGCGGCTGGTCATGGCGCGCGTTCGTTCAGCTCCGATTCAAGGTGCCTGTTCTCTTCGCACAGTCTTGATGTGAATGCTGGTCGTTGCTAACCGTTGTATGTGGGACTGCCGACCGCTAGAACGAGTACCGGCGCGCGTTCTACCGCCTGGAGCAGGGCCTGCTCCAGAGCAAGGCGTCCAGCGACGGCATTGCGACGGTAAAAGGCGGCCTGGACGTTTGCTTTGCTTCCAAGACGGCGGCCGAGCGGTTCGTGCAGCTCGTGTCGGCGCTCTCGCCCGTGCGCATCAAGACGTCGAGCAAGACGCGGTCGGAGGACCTGAGCCAGCACACGGCCAACATCCAGACGACGTACTGCGTCGAGCTCTGTCCCATCGCCAAGCACGATCTAGTGTTGCTGCCAAAGAAGCTCGCGCAGTCACTCGGGGCGCCTCGCATCGCGGTCTGCTCGCACACGACGGGACAACTGCACTTCGTCGACCCGAAGAGCGGCAAGAAGTTCGAGCTAAGCCGCGACCGCTACTGGCAGAGCGAGTTCTTGCCGTGGGAGACGTCCGCAAGCCTGACGGACTTTGTCGTGCTGGATATCGAGGAGCCTGAGCGTCGAGGCGGGAAGGACAGCGCGCTGTGCGGTGCTCGCGATGTCGAAGTCGCCCGCGTGCGGGACTTTGGCATCAACGACGTCACGTTCTTCGTGCGAAGCCACCTCGCCGACCAGCTGGAGGTCGGCGACCACGTCAAGGGCTACGACATTGCCAGCGCCAACGTGAGGACGTGCATCGCGTACTCGCTCGACAGCGCCGACATGCCCGAGGTCGTTCTGGTGCGACCCACGGAAGGCGACAAGGCCCACGCTGGCATTGGCAATGGGGACTCTATTCAACCGGCGAGGCTGGACCTGAAGCGGCTAGTCGACGAGAGTGATGGGTCCAAGAAGGGCAAGGCCGAGGCGCGCGAGTTCGACGCATTCGCGGCCGACTGGGCCGACGAGCAGCTCGCCACGGCGGCGTAACATGTCACACTATATACGTTACCGGTCTTGTAGCTTGTTTATTACAGTCCTCTATCAGGTCACTAAGTCGAGGGAGAGAATGATTACGTAGGGGAGGCGCTCTATTTGCGACGCGCTCTTCTATTTCGTGGGACAAGCACTCACCAACAAGACGAAGGAAGGGCTTCTTGTCCAGCGCAACATTTGATCATTCGCCAGTTGAGACTCGACCACCGCTACGACACGTTCTACCGCTTGCGTTCCTCGCTCTCCAGCTTCACAGACCTTCTAGCGACGATCATGGCCATGTAAGGCTGCTATTTGTGCTTCTATGCATGGCGCTCCGTTCTCTGTGGCCTCGGTACTGACGCCTGTGCGATGATGATCAGCTCGTGCTGCATGTGCGGCGTGGCGATCGAGCCGAACGCGATGAACATGTGCGCGTCGTGCGTGGCGACCGAGGTGGACGTGGCCGAGGGCGTGGAGTTGGACTCGGAGCTGGTGCAGTGCCGCGGATGCCTGCGCTACCAGCCGCGCGGCAAGGGGCAGCAGGCGAGCAGCTACACGGGCGCCTGGCTCTGGTGCGACTGGGAGTCCAAGGAGCTCATGGCGCTGTGCCTCAAGAGTATCCAGGGGCTGCACAAGGCCAAGCTCATGGACGCGGGTTTCATCTGGACGGAGCCGCACTCGAAGCGCGTCAAGCTCAAGCTGACGCTGCAGCGCGAGGTGATGAACCACGCGCGTGTGCAGAACTCGTGCGTCGCGTCCTTCGTGGTCAAGACAGTGCAGTGCCCCGACTGCACCAAGCAGTACCGCAACAACAGGTGGCGCGCGCTCGTGCAGATCCGGCAGAAGGCCGAGCACAAGCGCACGTTCCTGCGGCTGGAGCAGGAGATCCTCAAGCACAAGGCGCACGCGGACGCGATCGGCATCACGTCCGTCAAGGAGGGCATCGACTTTTACTTTGGTTCCAAGTCGGCGGCCGAGCGCTTCATGCACTTCCTGATCTCGCACGTTCCCATGCGCGCCAAGTCGTCCAGCAAGCTCATCTCGGAGAACGTGCACAACGGCACAGCCAACCTGCAGACCACGTACAGCGTCGAGCTGTGCCCGATCTGCAAGGACGACCTGCTAGTGCTGCCGCCCAAGTTCGCGGCCAGCTGCGGCAACATCTCGCCGCTCGTGCTGTGCGCGCGCACGACGTCGCTGCTGCACCTGCTGGACCCGCGCACGGGCCAGCATGCCGAGCTCGCGGGCGAAAAATACTGGAAGGTGCCGTTCCTGGCGCTGGAGACCAGCCCGGCCTTGTCGGAGTTTGTCGTGCTCGACGTGGAGCCCGTGGAGAGCCAGACCAGCCAGAAGAACGCGCCGTCGACGACGACAGGCAGGAAGAAGCGCAGGAACAAGTTCGTGGTGGCGGACGTGGAGGTGGCGCGCGCGAGCGACTTTGGCGTGAACGACACGACGTTCATCATCCGCACGCACCTCGGCGCGGTGCTGCACGCGGGCGACACGGTCAAGGGCTACGACCTGACCACGTCCAACTTCGGCACTCGCCAGACGAACGCGCTCAAGGGCGAGCTGCCCGACATTGTGCTCGTGCGCAGGGTGTTCACGCACGACGCGTTCGACGGCGAGAAGAAGAAGCAGCAGCAAGAGGAGAAACGCAAGCTGCAGACGCTCGGCGCGCAGCGACGCGGCAAGGTCAGCAAGGCCGAGGCCGCGCGCATGGAGCAGGAGATGGAGGCGTTCACGGAGGAGTACCTCGCGGAGGAGCTCGAGGCGCAGCTGGATGACGACGAGGAGGAGGAAGGCGAGTTTGACGAGGAGGAGGGTGAGTTTAACGAGGACGAACAAGACGAGGAACTGGAGGAGGACGACAGCATCGACGGGGAGGGCGAGCGGACGAGCGAGGACGCCGCTGTGGCGGCCATGGAGAAGCTAGAGGTAGCGTGAGTTGGCATTGGACAGGACACTAGCTACGGTAGGGAACGCGAGCGATCAACACTCAAGCGATTACATGATGAAGGAACAATTGAGCCTGTTTACTTGTCGACCAAGCGACGATCCTACCTACTAACCTACCACCCATACTTGGCGTAGGTCTCGCTCTTGGTCTTGAGCGCGGCGCCCTTCCTGTCGAGCAGCTCGAACTCGCGCGCCTTGGCGTCGAACGCGAGCTGGTTGAGCTGGTGCTTCTGCCGTTGCAGGCGGTTGGGCTTGGCCGTCGCCACGCGCGCGCCCTGCTGCGTGCTCCAGAAGCTAGCCTTCACCTTCACCTCTCCGTCCCCGGGAGCTGCAGCCGTCGACTCGGCCGGCGGCTGCCAAGTGTTGAGCGCCGGGCCCGTCACCTCGGCGATCTTACCCAGCACGCCCTCGTGGAACTGGCCCTGCTGCAGCGCGCGCTCGAGCTCTCGGTCGCGGTGCCGCGCGCGCTTGGACGAGCTCAAGCTACTCGTGTGGGCTGCTGCCTCGTCGCTGTAGCCGTAGCCGTACGCCGCGTAGCTGTAGTCTCCGTTGTACGCGTACGCCTGCTGCTGCTGCGCATAGTATTGCGCGTACGCCGCCTGCTGCTGATCGAGCTCCGCCTGCGGATGGCTCGCGCCCGCGTGCTCCTCATGTGTAGTGTCTCCGCTCTCTGGCGCTGCCGCCTCCTCACTGGCCGGTGTCTCCTCCTTCTCCTTCTCCTCCTCCTTCTCTTCTTCCTCGTGCTTTGGTGGCGGCAGGAACGACAGCGCGTCGGAGCGCGGCGTCTCCGTCGTGCTGGCCACGCGCGGACGCTTGGAGGCCGCCGCCGCGCGCCTCGCCTGCTTGCGCTTGGCCAGCAGTTCGCTGCCGCCGTCGTCGCTGTCGGACGAGTACGCGCCGCCGCCAGACTCGAGCAGCCGCTGGATCTCCGGCGGCAGGTACACCGCCGCCTTGGCCTTGACCTTCTTCTTCGTCGTCGTCTTCTTCTTCGTCTTGAGCGTTGTGGTCGTTGGCGCTTTCTGGTCGGGTGACGGCGTCGGTTTGTCGCTGGACGGCGCGAAAGTGGAGGGAGAGGACGCCGCAAGCTTGAGAGGGAGAGCAACGGGCGCGCCGGCCTCGTCGTCCGACGAGCTTGACGAGTAGTCCGGCAGCAGCAGCGACATCCCCGACAGCGTCCGATCAAGTAACGTTACGCTTGGTTTTAAGTCGTTCGTCCTTGGGTTGTTGTTCGGCGCTTCCTACACATTTACAACTGAGAACGGTTTTCAACCAATCATTGTGTCTGAAATGCTTCTGCAGTCAATTTATGGCGAATGAAAACGTGCATTGGACTGCTGCATTGATATGATTCGCTACAAATATCAAGGATGTGATCAAGCACTGATCGTACGTGATTCATATCAGTACATTCGGCCCAATTGCTTCAACCTGGTCAAGCAAGCAACACCAAGCAACCAACCAAGTGATACTTTACCAAGGATGATATCTCCCCTTCTCGTCGTGTCGTTTTGTTTTCATCGCATGCAATCAGAGGAGAAGTGAAGTCGACTTTCGACCGTCGACCCGACCCAGGCAGGACCTCGACGGCAACTTAGTTGGTCTTGGCCATGTGGGTGATCAGGTCGAGCACGCGGCAGCTGTAGCCCCACTCGTTGTCGTACCACGACACGAGCTTGACGAAGTCGTCCGTGAGCGCGATGCCCGCGCTGGCGTCGAAGATGGACGAGCGCGAGTCGCCGATGAAGTCGCTCGACACGACGCTCTCCTCCGTATAGCCGAGGATGCCCTTCATCTTGTTCTCGCTGGCCTCCTTGACGACCGCCTTGATCTCGTCGTACGACGCCTTCTTCTCCAGGCGCGCCGTCAGGTCCACGACCGACACGTCGGCCGTCGGCACGCGGAACGACATGCCCGTCAGCTTGCCGTTCAGCGACGGGATGACCTTGCCCACGGCCTTGGCGGCGCCCGTGGAGCTCGGGATGATGTTGAAGCACGCGCCGCGGCCACCACGCCAGTCCTTCTTGGACGGGCCGTCCACCGTCTTCTGCGTGGCCGTCACGGCGTGCACCGTCGTCATGAGACCCTCCTTGATGCCAAACTCGTCGTGGATGACCTTGGCGAGCGGCGCCAGACAGTTGGTCGTGCACGACGCGTTCGACACCACGTGCATGTTGCTCTCGTACAGCTCGTGGTTGACGCCCATGACGAACATGGGGGCGTCCTTGGACGGCGCCGAGATGACCACCTTCTCCACACCGTTCTTGAGGTGCACCGACGCCGTCTCGGTCGTCGTGAACGCGCCCGTCGACTCGACCACGTACTGCACCTGCTCCGAGCCCCACTTGATCTCGGCCGGGTTCATCTGGTTGAACACGCGGATCTTCTTGCCGTTGACAATCACGTGGTTCTCGTCGTGCGACACCTCGGCGTCCAGGATGCCGTGCACCGTGTCGTACTTGAGCATGTACTCCATGTACTTGGTCTCGATGAACGGGTCGTTGATCGCGACCACGTTCACGAGCGGGTTCTTGAGCGACGCGCGCAGCACCAGGCGGCCGATGCGGCCGAAGCCGTTGATGGCCACGTTCACGGCGCCGCCCTTGCCGGCAGCCGCCGGGTTCTGCGCGTTGATGATCGTGACAAAGTCGGGCTTGAGCGACGCGCCGCCGACGAGGAAGCCGTCAATGTCCGCCTTCTGCGACAGCTCGGACGCGTTGCTGGCCGACACCGAGCCGCCGTAGATGACGCGCGTCGACTCGGCCGCGTCCGCGCTCACCTTCTGCTTGAGCCACGAGCGGATGCTCGCGTGCACCTCCTGCGCCTGCTCGGGCGTGGCCGTGAGGCCCGTGCCGATGGCCCACACGGGCTCGTACGCGATCACGACGCGCGACCAGTCCTTGATCTGCGCGGCGTACGCGTCGAGCTGCTCCGTGACGACGGCGAGCGTCTTGCCGGACTCACGCTCCGTCTTGGTCTCGCCGATGCAGGCGATCACTCCCAGGCCGTTGCCCAGCGCGTAGGCCGCCTTGGCGGCCACCACCTCGTTGCTCTCGCCCTTCTGGCGGCGCTCGCTGTGGCCCACGAGCGTGTACTCGGCGCCCACGTCCTTGAGCATCTCGGCCGACGTCTCGCCCGTGAAGGCGCCGTTGCCCTGCGACCAGACGTCCTGGCCGCTGACGCGCACGTCGCCGCGCAGCGAGCGCTTGACCTCGGCCGCGTGGATGGCCGAGGGCGCCACCACCACCTCGACGCTCGACGGGATCGGCGCCGCGTTCAGCATGTTGACAAGCTCGTTGGCCTGCGCCAGCGAGCCGTTGCACTTCCAGTTGCCGCCCACGAAGAACTTGCGCGCCGACGACATGCCGCGCGTCTGCTTGAGCTGCTGCTGGACGCTGCGCGCCACCGACGATCGGAGCGCGGCCATTGTGGAGAGAAGGAGAAGGAGGAGAAGAGGAGGCTACGGTGCTTGAGCTCTTCGCGGCGCAAAACCAAGAATGGCGAGCCTCTGAAAGACGTCGGGGGACCGGCCGGCGGCGGGATCCGACCAAAGAGTGTAACTCCTTGGGGTTACGCTGGACGAGGTTACCTTTTTTGCAATCATGTCCTTGGGGAAAAGATCGGCAGCGGAAAGATAACCGAGCGTATTTTACCGACTGTAGGGCAAGGGGAGATGGGGTAAAGTATGCTTTTGACTTGAAATATGTGAATCTCGGACGCGTAACATTTCGCTAAGGTTGGTAATTTTGAGATAGGTTTTATCACGAACTGTGAGGGTTGAAGCGAGGTTTTATTCGGGAAAGGGTGTCCCGGCGAAATGTGGGGTCCCCCGGCGCTGCTTGGGGCACCGCCTCCAAGCACCAAGCGCTTGGTTTTTGTCCAGTGTACCCCACAAGCGTAACACTGTAACCAATTCGGTCCGTATCGAGCAAGGGGTACGCCGTCGGCTTGGCCCAACGGATCCGGCACCGCGCGACCATCGGTGTCGATAAGTGCACAAAGGTGTACGTACTCGTGCACGTACGTACAGTAGGCGCACGCGGCGGCGCTGTGCGTCTCCGATGAGCACGCGCCTCCGCAGGCGCAAGAATAAACAAGTGGCAGCCATAAAGTGGTGTGTCTGCCAGGTCCGGGCGTGTTTTTCTGGTGCCCAGGTTACGAACACGTACACGGGGTTACCCTTTGAGGTAACGCGAAGGTTGCGCCAGGCTGACTGGCGACAGGGACACGCACGAAGTCGCCCACATGTCCCCAATATGTCCCCCAGCCCGGAATACAGTCCTCTGTCTTTAGAGGACTCTATTCCGACGGGATGGGCAGGAATCAAGTCGACACGTTGATTGCTCGCAGGAACCGGTTGAAGCTGGCGACACAAACTGATCCAACCAACCGATTTGAAAGTGGTCCCAGTCAATTCCTCCTCACTCATGGTACGTGGCGGCCATGAAGGGAATTCGCTGCAGTTCTGCGTCGCTCGTCGGTGATGACGACCAGCGACAATTCAATTGGCTTGACCAACTGGCAGTGCTGTGTCTCCTGGGGACGCAACAGGCTGATGTATGAATCTAAAATGGTACAATGACGCTCGAGGCGCTTGCCGCCAGCCACCCCGGGCTGCAAACTGGCCGACGGAATGCGCCGCTCTCTGCAGTCAATCGAATCGACTAGTAGAAGCCGCCGGCGACCTTGACGCACTCGGGGTCGGCGGGCTCCGTCTCGTGGAAGCGGAGGAAGTCGATGACGGCACCACCCGACTCGGGGTCGATGGCCACGCAGTTGACGAACTGGTGGTTGAATAGGATCTCGTCCGCGCGGTACGAGTGGCGCACCTGGATCGTCGCCGACGTCACGGCGTCGATGCCCTCCACCAGCACCACCACCTCCAGCTGCAACAAGTCACAACAACAAACAAGCAAAGAGACGGTCAGAACGCTGTCCAATCACCAGCACAACGCGAAACTACCCGCTCGCTACTGTACCTGCGAGTCCTTCCAGAACTGCTTGATCTCCTCGGGTGTAAGCTGCTGGGCCGACGCGGCGTGACTATTGCCAGTGGTGACGCCTGGGGGCGAGCACCGGCACGAGAGGTTGCTCGAGGCCGAGTCGACGGGGACCGTTCCGTCGCGGTCGCCGCTGTCGGCATCCGCCTCGCGCATGATGGGCTCCGGAAACAGATACTGCTTGGCCGGGTTGTGGTGCACGCCGCAGCAGTCGGCGCTCTTGGGGGGAAGCAGCGGGCTCCAGGCGTCCATGCGGTGCACGACGATCGACGGCAGCGCAAGCAGCAGCATGCCGCCCAGGTCGTCGTCCGGGTGCTGGATGCGCATCGGGTACGACTGGAAGTAGTAGTGCTTGCCGAAGGCCACGTCGTGGCGGATGGCGTACATGCGCACGTGCGCCTCGACGAGCTGGTGCTTGCGCATCTCGCAGACCTGGAACATGAAATAGAGCTGCCCGCGGATGCGGCGCGCACACGCGTTGGCGCTCAGCACGATCGTGTTGGCGCGCGACTGCGCCCGTGAGATGCGCGCGAAGATGACGCCGATGGCCAGCGCGTCCAGCAGCACGCCCACGAGCGACTCGACCGTGATGATCGTCTGCATCCACGCGCAGTTGCCGAAGAACACGTCGCCGCCGTTCGTGCCGAAGCCGATCGTGAATATGACCGACACGGAGAACGAGAAGCCGTCGAAGAACGAGAAGATGGCCGTCTTGCACGTCTCGGTCGGCACTGTCGTGTACAGCGCGCCAAAGATGATCAGCACCGCGACGTACTGCCACCGAAAAGGCGTGAGCCAACATGTTAGAAGCGAGTTTTGTCCAACTTGTCAAGGGGATATGCGAACGCACCGCGACGGCCATGACGCCGATGACCTTGCTCAGGCGCAGGTTGACGATCGTGTGGAACGGGTCCTTCAGGTACAGCCGCCAGTAGTTGGGCGTCTTGACGCGGCGGATGCTGAGCAGGGCACACAAGCGATCAGTTCCTCCCCTTCACACACACACACGGCTTGCAGGTAGATCAGAGTGACCGTTGGACTCACTTCCACTGGCCCTTCGAGCGCTTCATCTCGGCGTCCTTGCGGTCCATGATGCGCGGCGTCTTGAGCGCCTCGGAGGCGACGGACGCCACGCTCGGGCGCTTGGCGATGGCCGCGTCGCCGCGCTCCATGGCGCCTCCTTTCCACGCCTCGCCGCCGTCCTCGTGCAGCGAGTAGCTAGGTCCGCGGTCCATAACGTGCGCTATACGGGTGATAAACGAGCGAGGGAACCGGGAGGTCGGAGCGAAGAAGGAGCGCGAGTCGGAATGCGCCGGCGCCGAGCGAGAGAGGGAGGAGGAAGAGCAGGAGGAGGCGCGGAGAGCGAGAGACCAAAGCAGCGGAGCGGCTTCTCGGCGTCGTTGGTGGTGTCGCCGACTTGTCGCTGTGGTGCGTCGCCCAGTTGTGATACCCCTCCGAAAAAAGGAGGCGGCTCTCTTGAAAACCTGTCAGAATCGATAGATTTACTCAAGCCCGATTATACGAGTTTAATCAATCTATAGTTTAGCACAGGTTATATATATATTTGAACGGTAAAGTGGGTTATGAAATGTACCGTTGTTATGAATATAAAGGGAATCCAGTCTGTTTACAACACACCAACTGTCTTGTGCGAACGGATCGTTTTGATTTGAATTAGTAATGATCGGATTCTCTTTGGTATGATTGTTCTATACAAATTTTACCTCCATTAATTTATTGAACAGTTTAATTTGATTATATCAAGTTGGAGAACGTGGGTGGCGGCAAAGACTCGCTCCAGGCAGCGCACCCATGTGACGAGAGGAGGAGGAGCCGCACTCAAGCTTTTTGACTTGGATTTAGTGTAGAGTGGCACACCCGCGGAAGAGAACGGGGGATTCTGGTCAACCCAGGCCGCCGCCCCCCTCTCTCACGAGAAAATGAATCCGTGGGAGGGTGGTTTACGATCGCCACAATGGCATTGGCGCATGCCCAGTGGGCATTGCCCACTACCCTGGCCAGGCCTGGCGTTCATGTGACCCATATCTGTGAACAGTATGAAGCAGTCGAGACCGTGGAGGAGCAATCGCCCTCGGTGACGACGGTGCTGTGTGCTCGGTGATCCGCCGCAATTGAAGTGGCTACGCGCGAACCCGCCGCGAACATTCCGGCACCGGCGCGCGCCTCCCACGGTCGGATGATTTGCTCCCTTCAATGCTTCCAAGAGGATGTACAGAGGACCGAGCACGTCACCGACGTCAATGCTGAAGGTGCCGGCACTTTATAATAGGGGAACCCACCGGGGACTCCAGTGACGCCGGCGGCTCGGCCCCGCACATCCTGCTGCCAACTTGGCAGTGTCGACAATGCCAATGGTCTGATGAGACCAGAGTACATATAGTTATAAAACTGTCAAAATGCACCTTGCACCGAGGACAAACCAGGGAGGTAGTCTCACCGCTAATGGCCGCCGCGTTCTCTGAAATTTTGCCACTGCAAACGGTCGAAAGCCACAAATTTTGCTAAAAAAATCAAACTCAGACGCTGGCCACCATCTGGCGCGCCCCCAGTGTAACACTACGCTAAAAAAACATCAAATTGTCCACCAGCCGCCTTTGGATCGGATCCAAACCCTAGAAGCGTATCCAAATTTGACGCAACGCTGGCCGCCCCAACAGTCGAAATGCCATCCCCACCGCCACCAAAAATCCCAGCCACCCCACTCTAAAGCTCCGTGCAGTAGGGCGAGAACTCACTTCAATGTCGCACCGCAGACGTGGCCTCCGTCCGTCACTTGGGCCAACTCTCGCACGCTCTTCCCCCATCATTTACCCCCGTCCGCAAGTGGTCAGAACCTTGCGAAAACGCCCCCAGCCAAAACTTCCTGGCCGTTTCTACTACACGCTCCACTTGATTTCACTATACCAGGTTTTGTTCACCGCAACTCCCCCTTTTTCGGATCTTTCAAAAGGGGACGGGCCGCAGGAAATGCAGCACTGCTTTGCAGCCGGCCGGCCGGCCACCGACCTGGTCCAAGCTGCGGCCAATATGACTGGTCATTTCCCGATATCTCGCGTCCCGTGCACATCGTAGTTAGCCTCTAGATACGTATATATAGGCAGGATGCGGGCCGTGTCGGCGCACATCACGGGCTTCTTCCACTCGACGTACCACGCGTACACGACCGAGGTGGTGGTGGACGGCTACCGCTACCGCCTGGGGCTGCGCTACAGCACGTTCCACCAGTTCTACGACAAGCTCTGCGCGCTGGACGCGGCGTTCGAGTTCGCCTTCCCGCCCAAGGGCACGCTCTTCTTCTCGCCCAAGCCGGAGGAGCGCCAGGAGCAGCTCGAGGCCTTCCTGCAGGCTGCGCTCGCGCACTTTGAGGCCCAGGGGCAGCCCGAGGACATGGCCGCGCTCGTGGAGGACCTGCTGCAGGTGCCCGAGCACCTCAAGGGCGCCGAGAAGGACAAGGCCGCCGACGCGGAGGAGGACGACGACAGCCAGACGACGAGCGACGAGAGCGTGCCGGACGAGGAGCACGCCGCCATGGTCGCGCACGAGGCGGGGGAGGCCGCGGTCGAGCCGGCGGAGGACGAGGAGGAGGAGCAGAAGACGGTGGCGGCGGTCGCGCTGGAAGAGCAGCAAGTGGAGGCGCTGGAAGAGCAGCAAGCGGAGACTGCTCTCCCGGTCCAAGAGGTCAAGACGGAGGTCAAGACGGAGGCCGAGACGGAGGTCAAGACGGAGGCCGAGACGGAGGTCGAGACGGAGGTCGAGACGGAGGTCGAGACGGAGGTCGAGGTGGCGAATGAGCCGGCTGTGGAGGCCGTCAAGGAGGAGGAGCCCGTCGAGGCAGCGGTGGCCGTCGTTGAGCCGGTTACGGAGACTGTGGAGGACGAGAAGCACGAGGAGGAGGACGACGAGCGTGTCGACGAGTCGGTGAGCGAGCCGGTGGTCGAGGAGGAGGCAGCGGTTGAAGATGCTGAACCGGTTGTGGAGGCGGTGAAGGAGGAGGCTATCGAGAAGACGGAGGCGGTGAAGGAGGAGGCTGCCGACAAGAATGAGGCGGCGGTTGACGCCGTCGAGACGGTCGTGGACACGTTGGAAGAGGAGGAGCGCGCTGAGGAAGAGGAAGAACGCGCCGAGGAGACGGCGAGCGAGCCTGTTGTCGAGGAGGCGGAGGCGGTTGAGGACGCTGAGGTGAACGCTGTTGAGGTGGCCGCGTCAACGGAGGAGGAGGAGGAGGCCACGAGTGAGGAGACTGCGGTTGTCGAGGCTGCCGAGACTGCCGAGACTCCGGCTGTGGAGGAAGAAGAAGAGGAAGCCGTGGAGCCGGCGCAAGAGGTCATGTTCCCATGCGAGGTGACGGTGGAGGAGGTGGAGCACGAGGATGACGCGCTGGTGGCGGAGGTGGCGGCCAAGAAGGTGGAGGTGCGGCCCGCCGAGCCCGAGGCGGCGTCGCCCGCTCCGTCCTCGTCTGAATCGACGCCGGAGGAGGCAGAGAAGCTGTCGAGCGACCTGCCGGTGGGCCGCCCGAGCTTCTTCTGGGGGATCATGGAGCTGCTGCGGCCCGCGTCGCTGCTGCGCTTCCTGCGCTGGCGGCCGTTCCAGCAGACGAACTTGGTGATGCTGTGCGTGGCGCTCGTCCTGCCCTTTGTGTTCTCGCGCGAGTAATTTTGGGGGGAGCGGAAGGGGATGGAGTAAGTAGAGAGACTAAGGGCCGAGCTGTAGCTGTAAAGTGTGCGTTAGCAGTTAATCTAATTTTTGTATTTCGGTTTTATCAGCGAGTCCCCCGTCTGTGGTGTTCCATGTCGTGTTCCATGTGTCACAATTGCCACGCACACGAGGTGCGGACGGGACGAGGTGGGGCATTTCGACAGATTTTGCGGATCAGCAACGAGTTGTAACGCTCTACGTTGACCACCAGCTGTGTGGGCCAGTTGTTGAAGCCGCGGTCCACGTCAAAACGATCAAATCGCTAAACTAAGATCCGCTCAACACATGCAAATACCCTACGTACGCGGGTCTCCACAATTCGGATGAAACGCGCGGACGGGATCCGCAGAAAGGGTTGCACAGTACACAGTATTTTCGAAAATTTGGCGGTCGTCTAGGGTTCCAACGCGGAGTGACGTTGGGTGTACGTAGTGCAATTCGACACTCGACACGACGGGGTTAAGTGCATGCTGCGAACCGCTCGCTTTGTCGCGGGTTGCATTCAAAACGCAAGTAGGGCGATCGGTGTTGACGCCGAGTTTCCCGCGAGGATGGGGACAAGTTCAAATCGATGACTCGCATCCAGGCGGCGTCCATCAAAACGCAACGCGGGCCAATGGCAATTCGAGTTTTAATTTGACGAAAATTTCGGACGCGTTCGGTCCGCGAGCTTGTCCCGGTTGCCCCAATTGCGATACGAAGGCGTAGGGAATTTTGGGGCGCGATCGACGACCGTGGATCGGCGACGCCCGGATCAGATGAGCGTGCGATGCACGCAGGACCTGCTCGCTGTCGACGCGCCTCCACATCTTGGACAGTCGAGGCGGGTGCAGCCATCAAAGCGGCGAGACACCCCGGCCGCGGCTGTCCATGTGGCGCACATGGACTCGCATCTGGCAGTGGTCGCCGCTGTTTTGTCATGGCTGCGGTCAGTTTGCGGGCGCGGGATGTGAGTGGGAAAATTACGAGACAAGCGAAAGATAAATCATTTCGAAATCCGCACCCGGTATCCCCAAACACGCAGCAACAGTAAAAAAAAAAAAAAATGTAAATTTTACGTAGCCACAGACACTTGTGGGGTAGGGCACGTGCGTGGGGCAACTTGACACATTTGTAAAGCAAAATTTTAGGTGGTGATCCGTATCCAGCAACCCCCCTACTGACGATAGGTACCCACGAATGCATTTGCTCCCGTAATTTACCATAAATTCGTCAGTTAAACGGGGCCGGCCGCGGATGATCGGGTGATTTTGTAGCCACTCCATCCCCGAGGGCGCACAAGTCTCGTGGCAAACGCTTGGTGACCGTCGGCGGCGAACATGACGAGCAGGCGCGCGCCCCGTTGCGCGATCGCCCCGGCGCGCGGGGTGAACTCGCCCGGAAGCTTCGCGCGCGCTCCGCCCCCCGTGCGCGTCCGTCCGCCCTGGGGACGGGACGTGGGACCGTGGGGCGCACTTTCCGCCGGAACGAGCGAAGAGTGGGCCGCCGTTTCTGACCTGCGATGATACTCATATCTTTCTGGTCAGCGGCCTGGAATGCTACGAAGAATGGCGTTAAAAAACGCAACCTGGCTGAAGAAATGCCGCCTCCCTACGTGCTTCAGACGAGTCCCCACCCCAAGCGGCGCCCCACTTCGGGTAGTGCTATAGAGAACAGTGTGCTCTACCGCCGCTGGTATATACTAGAAACGCGGAGCGGACAAGCGCAACCCGAGAGAGGACAGGCAAATAAGTCGGCAGGATCCGTTGCGGGTCCCCGGCCGTTTCCTCCTCCACACTAAAACCGCCACGCCTTGCTCTCTGGCGGGTTGGAACGGCAAGTTCAAGCGATCTTTTTGCAATTTATCGGTAATTTATCGCGTCTTATCCGCCGGCCCTTTTGACTTTTTCTTTTTTTTTTTACAAGCCGCAAGCGACATATGAAATGGCTGAACTTTTTCAGGTATCTTCTGGACTTTTTTTTTTTCTTAGCCGCCGCGTCCACCTCCCCAAGAACGCAAATTTACCGTCCCGTCCACCGCCAACTTCAATATCGCAAACACAGTTTCCATGCAAAAATGATCGCAAGTGCCCGGGAAGGGCAGAATTTTTCAGGGCGGGGAGGGCAATTCGATACAATCGCATTGTCCCACCCCACCCCACCCCACGGGCTCTCGATCCCTGTGTGTTCTCCCAGGCGTCATTTATCAATTCGCGCGCTCGAGCACACACATACACACGTTGAAGACGACGATTCCGGATCCGCTGGGGACAAGCCGACACTTGTACTCCCCACGATGCGGTCCCCCCTGAGCGCGCGCGTGACGGGCTTCGACTACACGACCCACCACGCGTACACGACCGAGGTGGCGGTGGACGGGCGCAGCTGGTCGCTCGCGATCCGCTACAACACGTTCTTCAAGTTCTACGCCAAGCTGCTGGAGGTGGAGCCGCAGTTCAAGGCGCCCTTCCCGCCCAAGGGCGGGCTCTTCTTCTCGCCGCTGCCCGAGGAGCGCCAGGTGCAGCTGGACGACTTTGTGCAGAACACGCTCACCTTCTACGACCTGCGCGGCCGCCCGGACCCCATGGGCGCGCTGCTGGACGACCTGCTCGAGGTCTCGGAGCACCTGGCCGTCCCGGACAAGGAGTCCTCGGAGGAGGAGGAGGAGCAAGAGCCCATGGAGGAGGCCAAGGTGGAGAAGAAGGAGGAGGAGTCGGCGCTGGGCGGGCTGCTCAAGAGCTCGTGGGCCAAGGCGCTCGTGTCGGCGGCCATGCAGGCCGTGGTGGTCAACACGTTCCAGGAGAACGCGGAGGCCGCCAAGGCCAAGGCCGCGGCGGTCGAGACGCCCAAGCCCAGCAAGTCGGTGGACGCGGTGGACATGGACACGCCCACGTCGCCGACGTCCCGCGCGTCGCTGACCAAGACGCCGCGCCAGTCGGCGACGGTCGCGCCGCTCGAGGTCGCATCGTCCTCCGAGACCAAGCCGGAGGCCACGGCCGAGCTCAAGGCCGAGACTAAGGCTCCGGCCAAGACGGAGGCCAAGCCCAAGTCGAAGCTCCGTGTCGACACCAACATGGATATCAAGGCCGACAACGAGCCGGTAATCGTCGCCAACGTTGCGGTCAGTGGCGTGCGCGACCGCATCGCCGTGTGGGAGCACCGGGCGTCGAGCCCGACGCTGCCCACGCCGCGGGGCGCGGGCCGTCGGTCGTCCAGCTGCTCGTCGGCCGGCGACCAGGCGCCCGTCGTGCCGCTCGGCGTCTCGGACGTGTCCAAGCCGGTCGTGGAGGTGGAGAAGCAGCAGCAGCAGCAGCAGCAGCAGGAGCAGGAAGTGGTGGAGGTCAAGCAGGAGGAGAACGTCAATGACAACGTGGCCGTCGAGAGCGAGACCGCCACGGCCGCTGCGGAGGAGCCGTCGGTCGCGTCGAAGGAGGACGCGACACCAGTGGAGGAGCCGTCGATCGAGCAGACTCCGGAGGAGGAAGAAGCTGCTGCTGAGGAGGAGGTGGCCGCCGTTGAGGCCGAGAAGGTGAATGAAGCGGAGACTGAGGCGACGAAGACGGAGGCGGAGACGGTGGAGGAACCGGAGACGATGGAGGAGAGCAAGCCGGAGAGCGACGGGTACGACAGCGACGCGAGCGACGAGATCCGCCGCCTGGGGCTCGAGAAGCTGGACGTGAGCGAGCGCCTGCGCTTCTACCGGCACCCGGTCTTCTTCCAGGGGTTCTACTGCCGCGTGCGGACCTCCTCGATCGCGGACGAGGCCAGCCGGGCATGAACGGCTGGCGCTGGGGGCGTATTCTGTAGTGTAGCGTGTGGTAAGTAGGCTATTTTGGTTGTGGAGGACGGACGAGGGGGTGTAGCTAGCATGTAAAGTGTAGATAGAAACAGACAGAGAGATGTAGCAGTAGAGCATTGGCGCGTAGAGCGGCACGAGTACTCGATAGGAAGGGAAAAAGCACGGGCCTGGCGCCATAGAAGCAGGTGGGGACACCAAGAGCAAAGCAAACGGAATCAACTGGTATTGTCCGTCCGATGCGATGTGTGGTGCGTTGCCTGGCGGGTGCACGAGCTGCCAGCAGAAGTGGGCAGGGAAATGAGCGGTGCAACGCGGGAAACCAGAGCTACTGTGCTGTATACGTGAATGCATTCAAACTGGAGCAACTGGTAGAGCGTTCAGGAGGGCATTGTGGTGGTGGGGCGGGTTTACAGCAGATACTTAAGATACGATGGGGACGGAGCGCAGTCCGCCGCCATGATTTACGGTTGCTTTCGATACAATACCAACACCTCGGTGTGGATGGGAGCCCTGCCCCAATTGGATGTCGTAATGCCCGATTGTACTAAATTTAAATGATGTTATACTGTAGTGTACAGTGCTGTACTGTACCGTACTGTATCCACTCAAATTTAAAGAAGCGGTGGCGTGCGTCGATTGACGCCACCATCCATGTTGAAGCGGGCCGAAGTTGCTCGGAACCTTCGGTATCTTTGGGCATCTTTTGCTGAACCCGGGGTTTGCACTGTGTGGATGTACAGTTGTCCGGTAGGGCGTTATGGAGTGTTTACGACCTAATTATATTGTTTTAGAACTTTTTTTCCGGAAGAACTGGTTGTCACAGTCGTCATAAATCAGTAGACTGGACCGCGTCGAGCTTTATCGGCCCCACGTCATGTTGCTTGCTCCGTCACCTACGTGGTGATACAGTACTCGTACGGTAGCTACTGGGGCCGACATCCGCCTTGGGGTGGGGTCGTGCTTAAACAACTGTTGTACAGTACTGTGCTGTATTCAGCTGTTGATTTTCGATGTTTCGCTGCGTTGAATGTGACATAAATACGGAAATTGTACTGTACAGTACCATACGTAAATTTTACGTACAGGATTCGGGTTGTGGACAGCGTGATTGCAATGTAAGCGTTGTTAATTTCACAAAACTGTACACTTTCACCGCTCAATACAAAAAGGATAAAACTAGACAATCAAGTTTAAGCGTAAAATCATCCCGTATTTTACTGTGCACCGCTTCATGAGCAACCGCTTTACTGAAAATTTATGTGCAGTATTAAGATACTGTGTAGAGCACGGCGTTTGCTTTGATTGCGGCGCTCAGCAAGCACAAAATTGATTTACAACCCATACATCGAAGTAAATCGCAGTGTAAAACTGGCGGACACGCAACATCCACAGTTCGTAAAAGAGACAACGAAGCAACCAGGATGGCTTGGCAAATCGCGCAGTTGAGTGTGCAGGCATCACTGCTGCGTCGTTGTGAACACCGGCGACATTTTTGGCCCCTCTTGGCCTCAGTATGCACCCATCAGAAGGAGAGCCAGCCCTCGCCTTTTTCGTCCTGTTGCAACGATTTGCCGCGCTCTGCGCAAACACCACTTACTTGCACAGTAAGCTCTTTACAATGTAAAACAAAAAGAATAAGGGGTTTGTTTTATTCTATTACAAAAACCTATTACTATTGTTTTTCGGGACTCTCGAATATTCTGCAGGATGAGACTTTAAAGTTGTATGAAATACGGCAATACACTGTAATTCCCCCCTGCTTTTGACCAAATCATCCGGTTTCAGCACGGATCTGAACCGGTCCTCAATTTATAGCAAATGATAAAAATGTCATAATTGCACAAGCCCGTCCCCTATCCTGTCTCTCGCCACGCCCCACGGCGGTCAGAGACCGGCCCCCCGTTTCCTACAAACTGCCAGTGAAAAATGGCGGCGCGCCACCATGGTCTCGGGCACGCCGGCTGAACGCGCGCGATCTATGTTGCTCGCTCGTTGCTCTCCTCCCGTCCCCTCTTTCCTGCCCTCCCTCCCTCCCTTCCTCCTCCCGCTCTACCCCCGTCAAAGGCCCGGCCGTCCTCGCTTGACTCTCCAATCTTCCGCGCCGCGCACACGTCGAAACGCCCTCCCACTCCCGAACTAAACGCTCTACTGCTACTACCCTGACTGCCACGATGAAGACGCTGACGGCCTCCATCACGGGCTTCGACTACACGTCGTTCCACGCGTACCGCACGCAGGTGGAGGCGGACGGGCGCCGCTGGGAGCTCGGCATCCGCTACAGCACGTTCCACAAGGCCAACAGCAAGCTGGCGGCGCAGGACAAGGCGTTCCGGTTCGCCTTCCCGCCCAAGGGCGGCTTCTTCTTCTCGCCGTCGCCCGAGGAGCGCCAGGTCGCGCTCGACGCCTTCCTTCAGTACGCGCTCGGGTACCTGGCGGACAAGGGCCGCCCGGCGAGCGCTCAGGCGCTGGTGGAGGACCTGCTGCAGGTGCAGGCGCACCTCAAGGCCGAGGACGAGGAGGGGCAGACCACGAGCGACGAGAGCGTCGCCGACGAGCCGCTCGAGGAGCCCGCCGTCGACAAGGAGGAGGCGAAGGAGGCCGGCAAGGAGGAGGCCAAGCCCGCCGCGGTCGACGAGAAGAAGGAGGAGGCCAAGGTCGAGAAGGTGGAGACGCCCGCACCGGTTGAGACCAAGGTTGAGACCAAGGTTGAGACCAAGGCTGAGACCAAGGAGGAGACCAAGGAGGAGACCAAGGTGGAGACCAAGGTGGAGACCAAGGTGGAGACCAAGGAGCAGACCAAGGTGGAGACCAAGGTGGAGACCAAGGAGCAGACCAAGGTGGAGACCAAGGTGGAGGAGAAGAAGGTTGATACCAAGGTGGAGGCCAAGACGGAGACCAAGACGGAGACCAAGACGGAGACCAAGGTGGAGGAGGAGAAGGTGGAGGCGCCGGCTCCGGTCGAGGCCCAGTCGGAGGTCAAGGTGGAGGAGAAGAAGGTGGAGGAGAAGGCGCCGTCGGCCAAGGTGGAGGCGGCCAAGGCGGCGGTGGTCACGGCGGCGTTCGAGGCGGCGGTCGTGTCGGTGCTCAAGGAGAACGTGCACAAGGCGGCGGCGGTGCTGGAGGAGGCGCCCACGGCGGCGGAGGAGAAGGACGAGGTGGTGGCGATCGAGGCGGTCGCCCCTGCATCGGCCGACAAGCCCAAGAAGAAGAAGCGCTCGAGCAAGAAGAAGAAGAAGGCGGCCGCGCCCGTCGAGTCGGACAGCAGCGAGTCGTCGCCCGACGCGGAGGCCGTGGGGCGCACGCGCGCGCTGTCGGAGGCGCAGAAGAAGCAGCGCAACCTCAAGCGCAAGGAGAAGCGCCGGAAGAACAGCGTCAAGATCGTCGGCAAGGGCCCCGCGTCCGCCTAAGGCGCTCGACTTGCACGTCGGCGTCGGTGCAAGTGGCGCTCTCTCTTTTTTTATATAATCGCGTCCTGGCCGGGGGGGGGGATGCGGACGGACGAGCAGCAAGCAACAAGCAACAACAAAAACGATAGGCATAGGATGTTATAGGGGTAGTCAGGCCGCGCTCGGATCTCTGAGGCGGGCGCGAGAGGGTGAAGTGATGTGTGGCGAGCAATCGACAAGCGATTCGTCTTCCTTCCAAGTCTGGTTGTATCTGCAATGCTGTCTGCCTGTCGACCTGGGCTGCTTCATTAAATAGAGGGGCTCCTAGCTACGATAGCGAACTAGAACCAGTTCGTCATCTCCTTGAGGTCGTGCAGCTCGCTCTGCAGCGCCATGCGCTCGTTGCACTGCATGCCACGACATGATAACGGGGTTAGAGTCAGCTGCACAGTCTACTACTCGGCATGCATGCAACAAAACAACCAACACGCGGAGAGCGACGTACGAGCTGGACGACGTCCTGGCGCAGCTTGGCGATGCGCTCCTCGTCCCTCTCGCGCGCGGCCGACAGGTGGCGGAACTGCTGGCAGAGCTGGCTGTCCCGCTCGGTCTCAACGCGCAGCACGTGCTGCTTGAGCTTGGCGATCTCCTTCTCCAGCGCCTGGATCTGCGCGTCCTTGAGCGCCATAATGCGCGCCACCTCGTCGCGCGTGACGCGGTCGTGCGTCTCCATCTGCTGCAGCTCCTGCAGCAGCGCCAGCTTGGACGCGAGCTGCCGCTCCAGGTAGTTGTTGCCCTCGATCAGCGCCGCCACCTGCGCGCGCAGCTCGAGCACGTTGGCCGCGTGCTGCTGGTTGATCGCGCGCAGCACGGCGATCACGTTCTCGTGGTTGGACCGCATCGTGTAGATCTCCCGCTCGAGCTCTGCGATGCGCGACGCGGCGTTGCGCTGCGGCGGCGTCATGGACGAGTTCCGCGAGGAGCTCGGGGACGTCGTCGTCGACGAGGACGCGAAGCTCGCGCGGCGCTCTAGCCGACTGGGCGAGCCGATGTTGGTGCGGCGCAGGAACATGGGCCGCAGGGACGACTGGGAGCCGGCGCGCGGACTCGCCAGCGACTCGACCTGCGTCTGCTCTTGTTGCTGCTCTTGTTGTTGCTGTTGTTGTTGCTGTTGTTGTTGCTGTAGCTGCTCCTGCTCTTGCAGCTGTTGCTGCTGCTGTTGAGCGACCGTCGAGTCGGAGTTGCGACGCATGAACGAGGCGGTGCGGGCCGGCGGCGGAGGGGACGGCGCCTTCGGGGCCGAGGTCTCTTGGTGGACGACCGTCGAGTCCGAGTTGCGACGCAGGAACGACCTCGATCGATCGCGCGGGTCCGGCGTGGTCTCGGCCGACTGTAGGCCATCCAGGACGAGCGTCTCGCTGATCTCCATCAGTGTCGACAGGTCGAGGACGGTCTCAACTGCCTCCGCACTTGAATCGTCACTGACAGCCTCCATCGACGCGCCTCCGCCCGCTGACGCTGCAGTTGGCGACGGTGTCGACGTGCGAGACGGCAGTGTCGGATGTGGGATCGCGGAAGGGCTCGGCGGCGGAGGGGGCGATACGAAAAACTGTGCTCTGGAGGCGGCCGACAGCGGCATGGCCGACGGCGGCGGTGACTGCGCCATTGCTGCTGTCAGCAGCGACGGCGTCTGGTCGAACAGCGCGCCCAGGGCCAACGGAGTCACACTCGAAGCTGCCTCAGTCGTAGTAACCACAGAAGCGGCGGTAGCCAACGGCTCACCGAGCGTGAACGTCGAGTACCTCCGGCTCTGCGGCCCCTTGATCCCGGACCGGCCGCGAGGCGTGCCGCCCCCTGCTGCAGGACTCGACAGCCCAGACGAACCGCTAGGAGCTGCTGGGATGGACGACGACGCAGGACTCGCCGGCCGACTGCTGCTGTTGCTGCCGCTAGATGTGGCTGTGTCCCCTCCGATGGTCTTGATGGTGATGTTCTCGAGTTGCTTGCGGAAGCTCTTGAACGTGCGCATGAGCGGCGTGACCGCGACCGCCTGGGTCGTCGCCGCCGTAGTACTAGACGCGGAGAACTCCTGCTGCTCGGTCGTGCTGCTGCCGCTCGTGCTGCTGTCGTCGCCCGAGTCGTGCGCGCCGGGGGACGGCGGGCATTTGACCGCCTCCTTCACCTGGAAGATCTAACATCAGGACGAACACGACCCAAAGCGAGTGCGTTAGCAACTGAAAGCGACTACCAATAGAGGAGTAGGACGGTCCTGTCCCAACCTCCTTGCGGCGCACGAAGACGCCGTGGTTGGGCGGGCACTGAAAGTAGCGCTCCTTGTCCCACGAGCCGTCGTTGTCGCCCTTGGCCTCGTCGAGCGCGATGCCGTACCACTCGCCCGTGTCCGAGGCGAGCCGCCCCACGTAGCGTACGGTGCCCGTGCGGCGCCGCGAGATGATGACGCGGCTGTCGAGCGGCACCTTCATGACGGGCGACGCGCCCTGGAAGGACGCCGTCGCCCGTCTCGTCTTCGGGATGCTGGACGCCATGGGCTCGGACTTCTCCCGTCCGTGTCACTAGATGTGGGCCGCGTGGGTGATCCCTGACGCAAGCTGTCGGTGAGTGGTGGGACGCCACGCTTGCCTGGGATCGATGTTGGTTGCTGCGAGGCCGATAAACGATCCGCAGGAGCCTTAGGTGCGAGGAGCGGGCCTCGTCCTCGTCCTTGAGACCAGAGGATGAGAATCGGGCCACGGTATGATCAGAAAGCACCCAAAGGGGTCAATGGGAGGCCAAGGGGTGTGCGTTTAGCCCACGCGCGTGTTATTTATATCCGCACCATTTGCGGATGCGGTCGCTAAATATACGGCGGTCTCCGTTCAAGTGGCGGCGCGCTCTACTCGCGAGCGTGACGGGACGATGTCACCGAGTTCCAAGTTCCAAGTCCGCGCAGCTCCAAGAAAGAGACCGAGGGACATCACTGTCTCAATGTGGTGTTCGTCTGCAGTCAATTACAGTAGCCGTGTCGACAAGCCCAGCACGCGCGCGCACACACACACACCACACGACAGTGCCATGACGGCACCACGAGAGCCAAACAGAGCCAACTTCGGCAGTTGGGTTGGATCCCAACGCCGCCTCACGCCGTCGGCGTGGCGATGGCGATGTCTGTTGTGAAGGTGGTGCTATCCTATAGCAATCATGGCCGCGGCTCCAAGCAAACTGTGTGGCATTACGATTCAATTCCGTTCGGAGGTGGCTGCGTTACAAGCCTCACTACTGGACTGGACGTGCTCGTGGTGGCGTGGTCGTCCATGAGGCCGATCCCCAGGCCCACGTTGAGAGAGTCCACTAAAGTGTAATCCGGATGCCCACGCGTACCATTTCGTCATCGCATGCCGAGCCATCGCGACAAAGTAGTGCGTCGTGATCACCCGCCCGGGTTGTGGACATGCGGCCGGCGGTGTGAAGCCGCATTAACCATCATGCGCGCTGGCCGGCCGTGGAGATGAATGCAAGTGGATGCAAAGGCGCTGGTCGGTGGCGAGTCCTTGTGCTCATGCTGGTGGTTGCTGTTACCACGTCACGCGGCGCGGAATTACGTTCACGTGGGCTTTGACCTGGTGTCACAACTGCTGCAGTTGTACTGTGTACTGTAGTGTATGAACGAAAGGAGCGCTTTCTGAAATAGAATTCGATTTATGGTGAAATCGTGTTTTTACAGAAAGTACTGTACTTTGAAGTATACTGTAGTTTGGTCTGTTTTCAAAGATGGGCAGGCAATTCGATTTTTTATTTTTTTTGCCTTTTTGTTCTTCCCACCACAAATCAATTGACCGCGAAGCGGCGTGTTCTTACAGACTTAGTCAACAATAAAGTCGCCGAATGCGTCAGAAACTTCCGCTCCGCTCCCTTTCGCTCTCGGGTGTTGAGTTTCGATAAAAAGTAAGGATGCGGTCGTATTGCCCCAAGCGACCCTGCACCGTAGAAGTAGAAATTCGCGTGGGTTCGTAGGGCTTGAGCTGATTATCCGAACGCGTGTAATTAAATTCTGTTGACGGACAAAGTGGCGAGGCGATGGGAATGACGCAGCCCCGCTACGCTGTAGGTACTTACCGTTATGCCCATACAACAAGCACAAAAATGTACACTGTACAGTACTGGAGGATCTTGAATTCAGGCAAGAAGGCGCTCGCAGTTTCCCGCAAGATATGGCAAAGATTTTCGTCAAAATGTGGGGCCAATTTCGTCGTAAAAGGCCGGCCTCTGCCCGTGAGTATAGTCAGATTGCCAAAGATATGAAAACAAGCACAATGGCTTTTGCGTCATAATTTTGAAAGAAAGTTGCCCGTTCCAAAGATATTTCCCTAATTTCCGGCACATAATTCGCCCCCCACCCTGTCGAAACTGATCGAAACAACGAGAGAAGAAGTTTCCATTTTTCTTGCATGTGCTCCCCCCCCCCCCCCCCCCCCCCCCCCCCCCCCC
>JAADYG010000218.1:0-44124 GCA_023338115.1 Phytopythium boreale
CCACGCCAAGAACGAGTTCGACGAGCACTGAGCGCGTCGCTGCCGCCGAGCCCGTGACGCCCGCTGCAGTGTGCTCGCGCGTCTATGAATACATATCCAGCGCGCGCTACATCGCCCAGCGCGAAGCCAGCATGGTCCGCGTGCTGGCGATCCGCGAGAAGTCGGCGATGGCCAAGGCGACGCGCTTCCGCTGAGTCGCGCTGAAGCGACAGCAGGCCCTCACGCCTGGACTGAGTACACCTACCAGCGGCTCCGTCCGCACCACTGAGCACGAGCGCCCCGGCCGCTGAGACCACCGCTGGCAATCCAAACCAGCGCCGCGTGTGGCTCGCGCGGTTTGGCTCGGCGACACACTCGTGAATGGCCATAACAGGCCGATCGAGACGCGAGAGAGCGTCAGGCCACACTGCATCTGCATACTGCGTCACCATGTATCCTACATATCTACAGTATCTAGCTGCATGTCTACCTATCTACTAGCCGACAACTTATCTATCGTATGCTGCATGCAATCCGTATACACAAGAGCGCCCGGCGCCCGACATGAAAACCAAAGGAACGCACACACAAAAACTCAATGCACAACTGATGAAACTCACAGCACGCGTTTCGTCTCGTTCTCGTCTCGTGTCGGGTTGCATTTGGCACTTCTCCCCGTCTGCATCAGTCCTCTCCTGCACAATGCAGATCCCGGCGGCATGTTTGGCGTTCTGGCCATTCAACCGATCAGGAGTCGCATTGACAAGACAATGACAGCTCGCTACCTGTGATTAAAGCACCACGAGCCCCACAGAACGACCAGCCGATGATAGCAATCGACAAACATGCCTGCGTTGACCAAGGCAAGCAGTTCAAGCACGGTCTGGCTGGAACTCGGTGTCTCGTCAATGTCGTGCAACCGTTCAGCGGGTGTGTAGAGCGTCCGTCAGTGCGGCAATTGCCGTACGCGCAGCCCACAAACTCAACTTCGCCGCGGATGCAGCGTTTCACGGCCTGAAGATCCTAACCGCACCACCAAATCACCTCACAACGTGCCCGATGGCGCTTCACGAGCTGGATTTACAAGTATAATCGCACGTCGCAGCACGAAATGTATCATTAAAGAAGAACACCCGCGACGCGAGAGCAACCGCACGCGCATATCACAAGAAGCGTACCTGTCACGACGCGATTTGTCGCTATTGGACACCACGAAGCAACTGCAGCACGTTCATTTCATTAAATGGGGCCGCTCGCTGCTCTCTTGCAGGTGCTCCTGGTCCTTTCAAGCCAGAATCTGCGGGTTGCCGCGCGAGACGCGCTTCATTATTCTCCCGAACCGCAGCGATCTAGCACGGCACTGCGACAGCCAAGTTAGAATCCCAATCACACTCCATGAGCACTCATAATGCTCACTACGCATGCGCCAGCACGAGTCGTCAGAGGAACTACGTAAAGAGGATGCACCCGCTTCGACCTGGTTCCGTACGGGCAACGCTCGTGGCTTTCGGTGCAGGAAAATCCTTAAATACCAAGTCGCGTGAGAAGAGTGTCCGCGCTCGCCAGTTACCGCGAGCGCTGCTACCAAGCCGACGTGGCAGTTTTATATGAAGATGACTCGGAGGATATTGCTGCTGGTGAGGAGGATGCGACGCGAGACGAACGGAGCGAAGCATCGACGAAGTGAATGCCATATCGAGCGGTATCGAGACCACCAGTGCCCATAACGCACACAGCGGATCGTGCGGAGGCAGGAAACTTCAGAGAACAGGCAGCTGTAGATACGATGAGACGGACCATTCGAGTCCGACGAGAAAACCAGTCGACGGAGTCATACTGTGGCGTCGTCGTGTATCACCAGCATCTTGTCGCGTGCGCACTGCGTCGGTGTGGATGACTGGCATTGACGCCGCGTTTACTCTAGCAAAGCATAATCGCATCGCATCGCAGACATCAGTCTATTGTAAACTTTCAGAACTAATATAATGTCCAATATTTTACTAATATTTAGATGTAAACCAAGGCTTTTTTACCTCTTCTATCATATTATCGATAAAATAGAATATCAATATGCAGCTGCATATATCGACTGCGTACCAGTGTGCTAATCCTTGCCGAGTCGTTGATCACGAGCGGAGCGGTGTTCAAACCGAGCTGCGGCCTCACGTAAGCCCTGTGCGGGGCGCCGTTATTCCTCACCGGAGCTGCCCGTCCTCAGGCTTCGAGAGTCGCAAGCAGCTCGTGGACTGCAGTACAGTACGCCTCCGAGTCTCCCTGTTCGCTGCTGTCGCCGTCACGACTCCACCAGGTTCAGTTTCCACTTCGCGCTTAAGACCCGACCCGACAGCCTTCCCCTCGTTCAAGGCGTCGCTCATGTTGATGCAACCCGTCTCATACCTTCGAATCGCGGCGGCGGCCGCTGCCCTCGCAACGCTCGCTATCCCAGCGGCTCTGGTGGACGCGCAGGCTCGGGAGGGAGACGAGGTGTGCGAGATGCACGGCGATTCGAGCGGCTGCCCTATTGAGGGCCTGACGCCCTCGGAGCTCGACGGCAGCACGCTCGTCTACCCCGGCGGCTCCACGCGCTGCGCGTTCGACGACTTCTCGAACGCGTCGGTGGGCTTCGAGACCAACTCGACGTACTTCTTCCAGGTGTTCCCCAACTCGGAGGGCGACCGCAGCAAGCTCGTGCTGTTCTTCGAGGGTGGCGGCGCCTGCCTCGACGATGTCACGTGCAGCTTCGCGCTCCAGTGCATGGCGGAGACGTTCACGCCCAACGCACTGACCATGAGCAAGGGTATCGCCAACCGCTCGGATCCGAACAACATGTTCCGCGACTGGAACCTCGTGCACCTGCCGTACTGCACGGGTGACCTGCACATGGGCAACCACACGGCGCAGCTCGCTGACAACGCGCTGCTCGGCGCCTTCAACGCGCCGCAGTGTCTCGGACACAACATGATCGTCCACCAAGTCGGCTACGCCAACATCATGGCCGTGCTGGACTGGGCCTACGCCAACTTCCCCAGCCCGAGCGAGCTCGTGATCAGCGGAGCCAGCGCTGGGGCATTAACTGCCCAGGTTTTGAGCAAACTCGTGGCCGAGAAATGGCAGGTCGAGGCCAACAACATCAAGTACTCGGTGCTGTCGGACAGCTACGTGGGCGTGCTGCCCGCGTCGGACTCGGCCGCCCGGATCATCGACTACTACGGCGGTTGTGACCTGGATCTGGGCTTGTCGCCGAGCCTGGCGGACGCGTGCCGCAGTGGGAACCTGACGACAGAGACGCTGGTGGCGCACATGATCGAGAGCCTGCCGACCGCCGACTGGCTGTTCCTGGACACCAAGGGCGACTACTGGCAGCGCTACTACTACGCTCTTGCGGAGGAAGGCATCCAGGGCTATCCGTTCGACGACCTCATGAGCGAGGACGACTTCTACGTGGTACGTGTCCACTCTCGTTGTCTTGATGAATGGGCTGTTCGCCTTGCTGACACTTCCGGTTTGACTACCGAACAACAGCAAATGAAGGCCATCCTGGACGCGTACAAGACCGTGAGCAGCAAGGTCTCAACCTTCTACGCCGCGGGCGACCAGCACGTGTTCCTCAAGACCAACGACTTTTACCACAACGCCACCAACGTCTCGACGGGCGAGTACCTCGGCTCGGTCATCAACCGCTGGCTCGAGGCGGACGGGTCGATCGACGGCACAGCAGTCGACGCCGTCGACTCCAAGGCTGGAAGCGAAGCGGATTTGACTGTGAACTCCCCGATGGCATGCGGGCACTAGCTGCGCGCGCTCCATGAAGAAATGGAGGACATAACCGATCACAGACGACACAGGACGAGACGCACTGGAGATCATCTAAAAAAAGAACAAACGCGTTCGCTTCCCTTTCCGTTTACGCGCGCTAGACTCGAGCGTTTACGCGTCGTCGTCGGCCGCGTCGTCCGTCTTCTGCTTCTTGGACTTCTTGTGCTTCTTGTGCTTCTTGGACTTGTGCTCCTCGTCCTCCACCTCCGAGTCGGCGCCGCTCAGACTCTCGTCGCTGTAGTCGCCCGAGGACCCCTCCGACTCGTCGCCGGGGCCAAAGTCCGAGTCCTCCTCTTCCTCGTCCTCGTCCTCGATCTCGCCCTCCTCCGGGCCGAGCTCGTCCATGTACTCGTTCAGGCCGCGCTTCTTGCTGCCGCTGCCTCCAGCGCCGGCCGCCTCGCCGTCGGCGTGCGACTCCTTCAGGTTGCGGATGCGCAGCTTCTTGGACGTGAGGAACTGGCTCAGCTCCGGGAACTCGCGGCGGTCGATCGCCGAGAAGATGAACTCGCGCGCGGGCTCGCCGCCCACCGACTTGCAGCTGACCAGCAGGTCAAAGTTGCGGCTGGCGGACGAGCCACTCTGGCCGGCGTACCGCTGGAACTCGATGAACTCGATCTCCTCGTACCGGATGAAGGTCGTGGGTTTGTGGATGAACATGAACGACTTCTCGAGCGGGAAGAGCACGCCAGACTGCGCCTTGACGGCGCACTTGACGGCGCGGTCGCCGCTGTGCGTCTTGAACTTACCCGACGTGTACACCTTCTTGCCAATGATGAACTTGAACAGCGTGGCGACGATCTGCGGCAGCGCGCCCGACATGCGCTCGTGGATGTTGCCGTTGTACTTCTTGATCTCGTCGGGCGACAGGTTCACGTCAATGTGCACGTCCTCCTTGCTCAGCTGGAGCACCAGATGCGGGTAGCCCTGCTTGCCCTGGCGAATGGGCTCCTCGAGTGAGATGACAAAGGCCGTGTTGATGCCGTTGGGCAGCTCCAGCAGGAAGCACCGGTTGATGTTCGAGTACATGATCTTGTAGTCGAACGTCTTGCCATGCATGCGCAGGAATGAGCCGTAGATCTCGACGCCGTAGCGGCCGCGCGGCGTGAGGAACGTGCCGATGGTCTCGTCCAGGTCGACGATGCTCTTGCCCGTGACGGCGCGGATGTTGGCGCGCTGCAGCACTTCGTCGCGGAACTTCTCGGCCGTGACCGTCTCGTCGTCCTCCTCGTCGCCCTGGCCGGACAGCGGCGGTAGGTACAGCCGCATCTCGACCAGCGTCTCCTCGTCGCCCGCGACCGTGTCGTCCTCGTGGAACTGCAGCTCGACCTCGTTCTTGCCGGGCAGCGCGCATTGCGAGACCTGCTCGAGCGGGATCTCCAGCACGCTGGCGCTGCCGTTGGCGTCGCGGAAGTTGAGGTTGGGCCCCTCGAAGCGCATCTCGCCCCAGTTGCCGCCGGCGCTCGCCACCTTCTCCAGCTCCAGCGCGCGGTCAAAGTGCGCCTCCACGTGCTCGCGCAGCGTGTCAATGTCCTTGCGCTTGAAGCCCGTGAAGCGCACGTACTTGCCGCCCTTCTGGTACACCTTGACGTGGTGGTTCTTGTCGCCCACGGGCGTCCAGAGCATCGTCACGATGTCGTCCTTGAGCAGCTTCTTCTGCGCCTCGGTCGAGCGCGAGCGCCACAGCAGACCAGACGCGGAGAGCACCAGCACGCCGTCGCTGTGGCCCCAGAACACGTTGTTGAGCGTCGCGTCCGCCATCTTCTCCGTGCTTCAGCGCGCCCTGGAGATGGATGGGAGGGAAATACTCGTCCGGGTCGGTCGGTTGTTGGCGGCACTTGATCTCCCGCCAAAAGGAAAGGGGCGCGCCATCGCTCGCCTCTTCCCGCCAACCGGGACCCGGCGGATCCTATTTTAAGGTAAATTAAAATATATTGGGATATGGCATAAAAGTAAGGTGGTCCACGTAAAATTAGATGACTCTTGGATAATACCGATCAATACCGTATCTACCGGTATCTACCGGTCATTCTGGAATGAACTGGGATACAACGGGTTGAACATGGCAAAGTTCAAGGGATGATGGTCTGACTGCGGGCGCAGTTTGTGATCGGGAATGCGCATGGGAAGAGTTGCCTGAAATCATTGTGCTCGTGGACAAAGATTGCCCGCTGCGAGCACGCAGACTTGAAGGCGTGACTCGGGTCGATTTTGTGGGAAGGCGGTCGACGTGGTGAGCGCGATTTCGATGGGGCTGGCCACAGCGCTTAACCATTGTGACGTCACCGACCACGCCAACGGTGAAACCCGCCGCATAAAAGCTGGCGGTGCCTCGACTGCGGCGCAGAGCGCGTGCAATCAGGCCAGACTTTCGTTCTGCTGCTTTGGTTCATGACTAGCGCTACCGACGTGAAGATGATGACTTGCTTTATATCTTGACTAAAGTATGAAATCCACAGGGTGGAGTCGGTAGCGATAGCCGAGGGATCCACAACCGCGTTCCAAGAAAAGCAGCATCAGCAAATCGACAAGTCAACGCACAGTTGCATCGATGAAACTCAACCGTATTACGTCGACTTAAGTGGAGTTGAAGCCAACCCCGAAAGGATCTCGTTTGACAACCTTTCGAAATGGAGCGCTCTCGATGGCCCGCTGCAGTTCGTCGCTGTCATTTGACAAGCTCATCATTCGATGCGGCTTTGCGGATGCTGTAAGCGCATACACTTCCGTAATACGGTACATTACCGTACAGTGTAATGTGTAAAACACTCTACTGTACTCGGCTCTGTCGGCCGCGGCTCACCGATCCGGACGCGTCAACCTTGAAGTGCAAGAATGAAGCGCGAGACTTCAAGGTGCTAGGAGGAGCGGGAGTGGCCCCCATTTCTGTGGGCTAAAGCACTGTTCAGTGTGTACTGTATGTTCTACATACAGTACTGTAGTGAGTCGCTCCTCCCTTCGTCAGTGACACGTTAAGCACACAGCACAGCTGATGATGGAGGTGCCCCAGCGGTCATCACCCTACAGATCCATGCTACCATGACCGTGTCGTTTTCAGTGTACTGTACAGTACAGACGATCCCCTGCGTCTGTCTTCCTCACTCTTCGATTTGCGCCGGACCCGACAACCGCCCAGCGATTCGTTCGAGCTTCACACACGCCCACAACGTTCAAAATGACGAGATCTCAAGCTACAGGCCGTTGGCTCGCGGCGTCGGTCGCCACTTTCCTGTGGCTGGCTACCTCAGTCGCGATCGTGGACGCGCAGAACCGAGAGGGCGACACTGTGTGCGAGCTTCACGGCGAGTCAAGCGGCTGCCCGTTCGAGGACCTGACGCCCTCGGAGCTCGACGGCAGCACGCTCATCTACCCGGGCGGCGACACGCGCTGTGCGTTCGACGACTTCTCGAACGCGTTCGTGAGCTACGCGACCAACTCGACGTACTTCTTCCAGGTGTTCCCCAACACGGAGGGCGACCGCAGCAAACTGTTCCTGTACTTCCAGGGCGGCGGCGCGTGCATCGACGACATCACGTGCAGCTTCGCGCTCCAGTGCATCGTGCCGACCTTCACGCCCAACGCGACGGCGTTCAGCACGGGCATCGCGAACCGCACGGACCCGGACAACATGTTCAACGACTGGAACCTGGTGCACATCCCATACTGCACGGGCGACCTTCATGTCGGCAACCACACGGAGGAGATCGCCGACGACTCGCTGCTGTCGCTGCTCGATGCCCCGGACTGCTTGGGCCACAACATGACCATCCACCAAGTCGGGTACACCAACACCATGGCCGTGCTCGACTGGGCGTACGCCAACTTCCCCGACCCGAGCCACATCGTGATTGGCGGGTCCAGCGCCGGCTCGCTGGCCGCGCAGCTTCTCAGCAGCTTGGTGGCCGAGAAGTGGCAGACCGAGGCGAACGGCATCCCGTACTCGGTGCTGGCCGATAGCTACGTGAGCGTGCTGCCTGAGTCGCATCCTGCCGGCGCGACCATCCAGTACTACGGGAGCTGTGACGTGGACCTGAACTTCCCGACAGCCATTTCGGACGAATGCACCAGCGGGAACCTGACGACTGTGGAGATGATGACGTCCATGATCGAGGAGATCTCGACGACCGAGTGGCTGTTCGTGGACAGCGAGGGCGACTACACGCAGCGCTACTACTACGCGCTCGTGGACGAGGGCATCCTGGGCTACCCGTTCGACGACGACCTCATGACCGAGGCCGCCTTCTACTCGGTGCGTGCGCTATGCAAAGTATCGACGGACTTGAACAGATACTCACTCTCTTTGTTTGGCTGGCGCGAACGTATCAGAACATGACGGCCATCCTGGACGCGTACAAGGCAGTTAGCGACAAGATCACGACGTTCTACGCTACGGGCGACCAGCACGTCTTCCTGACGGTCGCGGACTTCTACCACAATGCCACGAATGACACGACTGGCGAGTACCTGGGCTCGGTCATCAACCGCTGGCTCGAGGCCAACAACTCCATCGACGGCACCTCGGTCTCGGCCTCCTCCGCCGCCGGGAGCGTCGGCGGCAGCGGCTCCACCGACACTGGTGCAGCTCCCGCTCGGTCAGTCGGCGGATCGGTTGCTGCACTCGCGCTCTTGGCTGTTGTTGCTGCTCTTCTTGTCGTCTAGTGGACGAGCAAATAGCAGGAGACACATGAACAAGCGATTGCCATCCTGGTCAAAGATCGCGACCCTTGCTAAGTCAACGCGTCATGCATGTGGACTGTACAATGACTTTTGAGATTTACGAAACGTGAGTGGAAGGATGATGCGCCAAGTCGGAGGGTAGGGCTGACTATGTGACGTCGCATGTGTAATCTATCAACTGCACTTGGCGCCCATCTTCTTTGTCTCATACAGAAACCAAGTCATTCGCGCCGAACGGTCTGGATTCTTGGCTTGGTTTGAAGCTCTTCAGTCCACTGGTGCAGTACTGTTGCCCCCGAAAGTGTGCACACGGTCTCACTTTGCGCGCCAGAGACACCCGCACATGTTGATGAACGCATTTGCGGAGTGTGGATTACGGTACGCATTGGTCACGCTGGACCCGCCTCTCTCAAATCAAATCACTCCTGCTCCGCCCGTTGCCCTGTTCATGCTCCCCCCACTTTCTCTCTCACGCCGTCCGCGTGCATATACAGTCCACGAAGCCGCCCGTGCCGAGCCACTGTTGGCCGTGTGTGGCCGCCTCCCCTCTCTGAGCTCTGCTGGCTGGCCTGGCTCCTCCGAAATCCCACAATTCTCCCTTGACTGCCATTTCTCAAACTGCGCACTCGGCCACCAGCTCGCTCCTCGCTCCTTCCAAGCCGCAGTACTACCGCTAGCATCTCAAGATGTTCAAGCAGCTAACGAGCGCGCTGGCGCTGACGGCGCTGCTCGCGACGCCCGACTTCGCGCTCGCGCAGGCGCGCACTGGCGACGAGGTGTGCATCGTGAGCGACTCCAGCTCATGCGCCGTGGAGAACCTGACGACGTCGACGCTCGACAGCAGCACGCTCATCTACCCGGGCGGCGAGACGCGCTGCGCGTTCGACGACTTCACCAACTCGTCGGTGGACTTCACGACCAACGCGACGTACTTCTTCCAGGTCTTCCCGGCGCCCGAGCTCGAGAAGAAGAAGCTGTTCCTGTACTTCCAGGGCGGCGGCGCCTGCATCGACGACACCACGTGCGACTTCGGGCTCCAGTGCATCGTCGAGACGTTCAACCCGAACGCCGTGCCGCTGAGCACGGGCATCCTGAACCGCTCGGACCCGCAGAACATGTTCAACGACTGGAACATCGTGCACGCGCCGTACTGCACGGGCGACCTGCACGTGGGCAACAAGTCGGACGTGATCGTGGAGAGCCCGCTGTACTCGCTGCTCGACAGGCCCGAGTGTCTCGGCCACAACATGACGCTGCACCAGGTCGGCTACATCAACACCATGGCCGTGCTCGACTGGGCGTACGAGAACTACCCCGAGCCGGAGCAGATCGTGATCGGCGGCTCCAGCGCCGGCGCGCTCGGTGCGCAGATGCTGAGTCTGCTGGTCGCCAACAAGTGGCAGGTCGAGGAGAAGGACATCCGCTACGGCGTGCTCGCGGACAGCTACGTGGGCGTGCTGCCGGCGGACTACTCGGCCGGCGAGCTCATCCAGTACTACGGCACGTGCGACGTGGACCTCGACGTGACGTCGGCCGTGGAGGCCGCGTGCGACTCGGGCAACCTGACGGTGGCCGAGCTCATGTCGTCCATGATCGAGGAGATCCCGACGGCCGAGTGGCTCTTCATCGACAGCAAGGCCGACCACACGCAGCGCTACTTCTACGCGCTCGTGGACGAGGGCATCCTCGGCTACCCGTTCAGCGACCTGATTAGCGGCGACGTCTTCTTCGCGGTACGTTTCGCATCCTCCTTGTTATTGATTCCTTGTCGCTCCACATGCTGATCGTTGCTGCGATTCCTTCCGAACAACAGAACATGACGATCATCCTGGACGCGTACAAGGCCGTGAGCGACAAGATCTCGACCTTCTTCGTCGAGGGCGAGCAGCACGTGTTCCTGACGGTCGCCGACTTCTACGACAACGCCACGAGCACGACCGGCGCCCTGCTGGGCGACTACATCAACGAGTGGCTCGTCGCCAACTCGTCGCTCGACGCGAGCTCGGCCAGCGGCAGCGCCGCCGCGGACGCCGGCAGCGTGACCGGGTCGTCCTCGGGCAGCAGCGCCGCGTCGACCCTGCCCGTGGCTGTGGGGTCGCTGGCGCTGGCTGTCGCCGCCGCCCTTGCGCTCTAGAGTAATGTATAAAGCCTGCGACGTGGTGATAGTCGCTTTGGTCGGGTTGGGAAAGTGGCAGAGCTCGCGGAGCACGGATAGAGTCGACGGAGATACGACAGCAGTATAACCTCTTCCAACTTCCAACGACTGTGCCTACAGCTTTGAGTCTTGCTGGTATCGTCCACCTCGCGCAAATGCACTGCCTCCGTTGGCCGCATGAACGGTAGATCGACCACAGAGATGGCCATGTTGATGCACGTCATGAATGCGGGCGGGTACAGTACAGTACCGTACAGTTCGCCTGACTGTTACGTTGATGCACAAATCTGAATCACTGACGCCCTCGAAAGTTGAACCCAAGCAGAAGTGCGCAAACGGTCATACACTTGTATGCAGTCAATTCACCGTCTTCGCTTGCTTGCTCACTTGCTCATTCCGTGCTTGGTTGAAGCTCGGCAACCCCTGTATAGCGGCGGTCATCAGCTCACCACCACCAGTACAGCTCCATCTTCATCCATTGGCCCAACCATGGACGCGCCAATTAAACCGAGTCCAACGCCCGCAGCTATTCCAAGCAGGTGCGTGGCATGGCGCATGGCGCATGGCGCATGGCAATGGCACAGGTGGTACCCATCCCC
The DNA here is from genome assembly GCA_023338115.1 of Phytopythium boreale. Lineage (NCBI taxonomy): Eukaryota > Oomycota > Peronosporomycetes > Pythiales > Pythiaceae > Phytopythium > Phytopythium boreale. Next base: position 11,224 of record JAADYG010000218.1, read on the forward strand.
GTGGCTGGCACCACGATACAGTACTTGGTACTGTACTCCATCGATCCATCCGAGACTCCAACGCACAGCAGCCCAATAAGATGTGGTGCTCGTCATTTTCCCACGGTGTGAGAATGCGGGCCGGTGCGACAAGCAACTGGGATTCACACGCCTGCACCAGGAATTTTTTCCAACCCATTTTGGAGAGGAGCGGTCGAGCAATACCGTTCTATTGGATGAAAAGGTGCTGTGAAAGCGCGAGGATTGGTTGAATATGTTGACAATGCCGTTCCGGGGAGCGCGCATTTTTTGGTTCCCCACGCTACGTAGGAATTTAATTCGTTTCCGCAGCTTCAACCAGCTGGCGATTGGCCAGTCTCGCCTTTCCGACCATATGATTGGTTAAAACCGCGAATACATGGGCTGTCGAGGTGATGCGCCAACAAACGTGCCTTTGAAGTTGTGGGGTGTTGAGCATCGCGAGATTTCAGAAGCTACGATGGATACCACCTGATCGGCCATATCCATTTCCAAAGACTGAGTAACATATGTACATAATGCAATAAGAAAATATAGAAACCTCCACAACACGCATGGTATCCGATCCTAGAGGTTCGTAACCAGACGCATAGAGGCCACACGCGCAATCGGCACCACCACCGCCCCATAAAGCTCTTCCTGGCACGCCTCACAGAAGAATTCCCCCACTCATACGCACACAAGCCCCGCTATTTATTACCGTTCCTACAGCGCTGTTGATGCCGCTGCTCCGCGCCTCCATCACCCCGACGCCCGTGCAGCGCGGGCGAAGCGCCTCCGTCCAGGCCAAGCTGTCGCCCGCGAGCGCGGATGACCCGGTGACGAGCGACACAAGCGACAAGCTGTCCGAGGAGGCGCAAGCGCTCAAGGAGCTGCTGCTGCGCCAGCGCTCGAGGCTGCACCGCTTCAGCCTGAGCCGCATGCGCAAGGTGGTCGTGCCGCCCGTGGAGATCCCGCACCCGCTGGACGTGCCCGGCGGACTCGCGTACCTCGTGTCGGGCACCAAGATCCCCATGACGCTCGACATGTCGCGCCGCCACCGCAAGAAGCTCATCCGGCGGCTGCCCGACACCATCAACGAGCGCGCCGCCGCCGTCTACTACTCGTGAGTGTGTCGAGTGCCGAGGCGTCCGTCCGATCGGTCGTCCAGTCTGCTTGTTGCTGTATTTATGCCACTATATCATATCATACCCGTCGCCGAGGAAACCAGAATGTGCAATAGTACACCGCTTTGTCTTTTATGCCTATGACTTTCCGTGCCGCTTTCTTTGATTGAAATGACACTCGGTACTCAACACCAAACAGCCATGGCTTTCGTTGTGCATCACAGGGCCTCATTCTTTTCAGATTAATAATGTTATCGTTAACACACCCACGCACACACATGAACGAGAGCCGCCATGTGCACCACCTACAGCAGCACGGTGTCCTCCGAGCCTTCGCTGCCGTCGGCGCCCGGGGGTAGCGCGATCCGGTCGTAGCGCTCGTCCAGCACCACGTTGAGCACCGTCTGGAGCGGCGTCAGCTCCTCGCCCGTCAGCACGCTCTTGAGGATGGCGGTCGAGAAGCCCGACACGAGCGCCACGTTCGCCTCGCCGCTGTGCACGGGGAAGTCGGACGCGGACCCGTTCACGTTCCAGAACACGAGCTGCGGCACGTCGTAGCCGGCCTCGCGGAAGTCGCGCTTGAGCACCGCGAAGTTCGTGTCGAAGTTGTCATCTGCGTGGTTGAACTGCATGTCCGAGATCACAATGAGCCGCTGCGGCATCTGGTCCTCCGTCAGCTTGGCGCTCTTGGCGACCCGCAGGATCTCGCGGAACGCCGCCGCGAAGTCGGTGCTGCCGCCCCACGGCGCGTCCCGCAGACACCGCACGCGATCAAACAGCGTCTCGCCCACGACGTGGTGGAACTTCGGCTTGGACTCGAACGTGAGCACGAGGTCCTTGAAATCGTCTTGGCCGAGCGAAGACACCATCAAGCCGAGGGCGATGGACACCTCCATCGGCCGCCCCGACATGGACCCCGACACGTCCGACAGTACGAGCGTCTTGGAGAGGTCGCCCATCTGCGCCGCCTGCTCGACCAGCACCTTCCACTGTGCCTCGAGCAGCTCGTCCACCTCGGAACGAGTGAAGTACTCGCTTACAACCTGGTGCGGGAACAGGACGGCAGCGTTCACCTTGGCCTCGCCCTTGGCCAGCTTCCCCTTCCACTCGAGGAACTTGTCCTTCAGGTGGGACTCGAACGCGTGGTCCGGCTTGCCGTGGATGTGCATGGCGACACTCGGCACCTTGTCGAAGTTGATCTCCTCCCACTCCTTGGCGCACATGCGGCGCTCGAGGATGTCGAGCTGCTTGCGCAGCGGCGACAGGTACGCCTTGCGCAACTGCGCCGGCGTTAGGTTCATGCGTCGGGCCAGCTTCTTGTTCATGCTGTGCTTCTTGTCCAGCTTCTTGTTCTCCGACGGGATCCACTTGGCACACAGCGACACCGACACCTTGGGAGCGTCTTCTCCGGCCGTTTCTGCGCCGTTAAGCTTGGTCAGGTCCTCCTGGAGCTGGAGCTTGAGCAGGTCGAGCGCGTCTCCTTCTAGGGCGGTGCCCATGAGCGCCTCCGGGTCGTCGAAGCGCCCGTACTCGCTGACGTAGTGCTTCAGGTTGTGCTTTAGCTCCTCCGGGTGGTTCTCCGCCAGCCACTCGAGCGCTTGACGCCCAAGGGAGCGCTCGCCCTTGCCGCCGCGGCAGTCGCGCACGTACGCGACCATCTTGAGCGTGTGCAGAGCGTCCTCCTCGTACGACGCGCGCAGCAGCTCCGCAAACCGCTGCTCGTCTACTCCACGAGCCGCAGCGTAGAAGAAGTCGACGCGAGCATTACCCGACGTCGCGTTGGAGCGCGCGCCGTTCCACGTGACGACCGTCGGCGACGGCGGAGCGGGCGTCGCGCTGGCAGCCGCGACCTGCTGCTTGACGACCGAGGCGAGCGACATGGCGGCTGGATCGATGGATAGAGAAGTGTGTGGAGATGAGGGCGGATTGGGAAGTGAGACAGAAAGGAGTGAGCTTGTGTTGGCCGGCCGTGCGAGGGGCTACGTGACGATTGGGTACATCAATCTTTGGTGGTTACCGGTGCACTGAACTGTACGGTACTTACACTGTAACCACCTGATTACAGTATTGTGAGTGATGGTGGATTGAGGTGTGAGTGCTTGTCGCTGATTCTAGTGAGTGATGGTCGCGTTGAAGCGGGGCATTTTGCAGCCGCCTTACGCCAACCAACGCCTAGGAAATCCTACTGAGGAGCGGCTCGGTCAAACTGTACGTGTATCAGTATCGGACAGAGTTGGTACGCGATGTTGGTCTCGTGGATCAACAGAACAGCACGATCAAATCTCCGTTGTTTGTTCGGCACGAAACGCCGCAAGACGGGTCAGCAGAGTGCTCTGCAGAAGTAAACCCCATTGGTATTTCTGTGGGCTCGATCACACATTGACGGTAGTTCCCCACAGCCCGATAACAAACAACCTAAGTCGGCGTATAGCACACTCGCTTCCTGCTGGCGCCGTGGTGTTCCGCTGCTGACGTCTGTTGTCCCTTTTGGACGAATTTGATCGTGAGTGGGGAGAGTGGCGGCGAGCATTTCCTGCATTTGGACGCAGCACTCGAAACTGTATTGCGACAGCGAACAGTACCGGCAGTATAGTACTTCAAGTACAGTGTACAGCATGACTTTGGTGTTGCGGCTTCAACATGTGAATAATCGGCATTGACCAATCAGATCGCGCGATTTGGAGAATTTGTTCCGCACCGTCGCGTGTCGTCCAGAAGATGCCTTTCAGCACAACGGGCGTGTTCAAGTGGTCCGTTCTGCTTATTGACACGGTCACCCGTCATTTTCAACGACACTACTCGCTTCATAATCCAATTTGCTCCTTCGACGTCACACAATGAACTCGTTCCGTCCATTTTCCGGCCCGTTCTCGGCCACTGCCGTCGTGTTGGCCTGGGAAGACGTCGTGATGCCCACGGCCACGCTCGCGCTGCGGATCGGGCTCCAGCCGACGCGCAGTGCGCTTGACGCGGCGACCGCGCAGTTCCAGCGTGACGAGTACCTGCAGCAGGCGCTCCGAGCCATCGAAGAGCAGGCGATCAACCTCGTGAGTGAGGCGGCGCGCTTCGGCCCCGTCTTCATCGTCTCGCAGCGCAGCGCCGAGTACCTGACCGCCGTGTGCGCGTGCTTCTTCCCTCGCCTCGCGCTGTGGCTCTCCACTGCCAATGTGGCCGCCGCTCGTGGCGAGCGCTTCCACGTGCAGGTCGTCACTGGTCCTCGCAAGTTCGTGAGCGAGGCGGAGGCCGTTGCGTGGCGCGTCCGCACGTACCAGACCATTTGCCGAGCCGTTGCCGGTGGATATGGACGTAGCAACAACAGCAACGAGGCCATGAGCATCAAGGAGGGCGAGCGGCTGCTCCGGTTCCGTGAAAGCGGGACGATCGCGCTGCTGAGCATCAGCGGGTGCGAGACCGACCGCTTCGCCTGCCTCAAGGCGATCGACGTGGCGCCGTTCGTGGTGCCCAAGTGCGTCCGCGTCCGCGGAGCTGGCGACCAGACTGGCAGCGGGAACGACGCGCTCGGACTGGAGGAGTTCTTCGCGCAGCTGCGGACGCTGACGAGGTATCTGACCCCCGCGGCCGAGCAGCCGAACGCGTTCGCTGTGAATTTGTAGTGTGTTCGAGCGAGACGGGGAGCGCGCGGGCGGTGGACACGGCTTTATTATGTTGTACGAGTTGGTATATTAATGCTTTATGAATCCATGTTGGTGTCCACGTATGTATGCATGTGTGCACACCCTCACGAAGGTGGGCACGGTTAGGTCGTCTTCCTCTTCATGTTGCAGCTTCAACCTGCAAGCATTTGCCTCGTGGTAATTTTACCCCAACCACTCGTAATTTACCGTATCTTACCATAAATATGCACAGAATCGATTCATTACGTTATTCACCAGTCCTACTCTGCTCAGCTCGACTCGGCTCGGCTCGGCTCGTTCCTCCGCTTTTTCTGCCGCCTCCTCCTGACACGCCACGCCTCAACAGTAAACAAGCGAACAAGCATCTCAAGCTCAACAAGGAAGGGGACCGCTTCGCCGTCTCCTTCTTCTCCTCCCTCTCCCCGCGTGCTTCCCCCTCCGCCTCTAGGACCTCCGCCTCCACGCACACGCGCCCGATATCTCCATGCTGCTGCCGCTGTCGCAGGACGAGACTGCGGGGCTCGAGCGCAGCGCGCTGGCCGCTACCAGCATCGACATGCGCGTGCTCTCGGACGGCAATGGCGCCGGCGCGGCCGCGGGCAGCAGCGCGTTCGGGCGGTCGAGGGAGAACAGCGGGAGGAGCAAGGGCTCGCGTGGCAAGGGGGCCGCCAGGGCGCGCGGGGCCGGCGCGCAGGTGTTCCGGACCTGCTCGGCCTTCCCCGAGTACTTTGCGCGCGTGCTCGACTACCGGCAGATGGACCTGGACGCGACGTTCTACCAAATGGTGACGCTCTGCGTGCAGCCCTCCAAGGTGTACAAGAGCGCCTACTACCGCAAGCAGACCAAGAACCGCTGGGCGCGCGACGACCCGGCCTTCGCGGCCATCCAGTTCCTGTTCCTCCTGGTGCGATCCTGGATTGTTGATACAGCAGCGACGGTGGAGCCAGGACTGCGGGAACTAACGGGGGTGATGTGTGTGTGGATCTGACAGGTGGCGACGGTCGCGTGGGCCGTCGCGTTCCGCGCCGCGAGCTTCTCGTCGTTCGTGTCGCTGCTCTTCCACGCGTTCGTGGTCGAGTGGCTCGCCTTTGGACTCGTCATCTCGACGCTGTGCTGGTACGGATCGGACCGAGACGTCTACTGGTTTTGATGCTGGGGGTATTGACTCTGTGTTGACGGTATGAACTCTGTGGGACGCAGGTGGATCGCGAACCACCACTTTCGGCTCCGCAACAGGTACGGGAGCTCACGGGTTTAACTTGGCGAGACTGCACTTCACGGCTCTGACGCGTGCCGCTTGCTCCACTGACACCCCGACAGCAACCAGGGCATGGGTGACACGTTCTACGTCGAGCAGCGGGTCGAGTGGCAGTACGCGTTCGACATCCACTGCAACTCGTTCTTTGTGCTCTTCCTCTTCCTCTACGTGCTGCAGTTCCTGCTGGCGCCGGCGCTCGCGTCCGACTCGTTCGCCGCGCTGCTGCTGGGCAACCTGCTCTACTCGCTCGGCTGGGGCTTCTACACGTACATTACCTTCCTCGGCTACATGGGTACGTCGCACGAGGCGGCCTTCTTCACGTGCGTGTGATGGTGTTGTCTGACCTCTTGCTGAATGAACAGCGCTGCCGTTCCTGCACCGCACGGAGCGCTTCCTGCTGCCGCTCGTGCTGATTGTGGGCGTGTTCGTGACGACGCTGGCGCTGCAGGCGATCGCGGGCGTGCAGGTCAACTTTGCGCACATGTCAACCAGCTATTATTATTCCTCATAGGCCCAGGAACTCAAGCAGGCGAGCGATGCGCTGACCGACCGCTTGGGGTTGAAGCGCGTCACTTCAGGATACGCCCAAGTTGTCCAGCGAGTTGTTTGCCGCAACGGCTAGTGACGGCCATGAAGCTAATAGAAGCAGGTGCAGGCGCTGGTCCCGGACGTTGTCAGCGGTCGGTCGATGTGAAGAGCATGAAATACACATGGATGGTTCTCAAACGTGGTAGTAGTGCAAGGGATCACGATCATGCATGACCACCTTCCCGAGTGTTTCGCGTGCCAACAGAAGAAGCGAGCGACCGACGCACTACAGTATAGCAAAAAATATAGCATTATGAATCGAAAAGCGACAACGGACCAAAGCCAAACAACGACACCAACCTGCCTTACACCGACCACCGCCACTACTCCCTCCTCATCTGTCTCCTCCTCTCGTCCGCCTAATACTTTGCGCCAAAGCGTGACAAATGAAGACTCTATCGCAACACTTGGCCACCGTCCTCCTCGCTATTCGACATCGAGGCAAAAAAATGCCACCACTCGCGTCGACGCTGCGCCGACCGGTCTCGGATCCGGTGATTTGGTAGCGGTCCGCCCACATTTCCGGCGCGAGCGGTGCGCTTCTACGAGCCGGTGCCGGTCGTCGACTTGACTACACCTGATGCGTACTGGAGGAAGAGCCCACGCCGCCTCTCGCGTAGCCGCGGCGTCCAAAACTTATATACAGCAAGCTTCTACCGCGAACGAGACTCACGCGGATAGCCGGCTCTTCTTGGTGTCGACTAGGGGGCTCTCGCTCGCGCCGCCGCCGCTCCCCATTCTCCGTTTCCGGTCGTTGGCGGCAGCGGCAGCGGCAGCCAAGTGCGACGACTCCTCGCCTGCGACGGCCGCGAGCGCACTCAGCTGCAGGTGCGAGCCCGAGGGCACGCCCGAGTTCTCCGACGACGCCACGAGCGACAAAATGTCCTCAATCGACGAGTTGCGCGGGAAGCTCGACTTGAGACCGCCAAGCGTGCTCAGCTTGTCGAACGACGGGCTTGCCGACAGCCCCGACAGGTTCGAAAACGAAGGGAAACTGTTCAGGTGGTCCGACGAACCAAAGCGAGAGAACATGTCCGAGCTCGACGACACGCGCGCCAGCCTGTCCAGCGACGGCACCCGCGGCAACTTGTCGGTCGAGGGCACGCGCGGGATGCGCTCCATCGACTGCGCATTGTGCAGCTTGTCCATCGACGGAATGCGCGGCAGCTTGTCGAGCGACGTTACGCGCGGCAGCTTATCCAGCGAAGGCACATGCGACAGTTTGTCCATCGACGGAACACGCGCAAGCTTGTCGAGCGACGGCACGCGTGGAAGCTTATCGAGCGACGGCACGCGCGGGAAAATGCCCGACGAGCTGCGGGGCATCTTGTTCAGCGGCTTGGGGATCTGGATCTGGTTCCCGCTCGTGCTTGAAGCAGGATGGGTGCCGCTCGGGCTCAGCCGCTTCGTGCCGGTCAGTTGTCCACTCGAGCTCGAGTCGCCGTCTCCACTGTCCTTGGACTGCATCTCCGCTGCTCTCCGCTTGTCGACGATGCCGCGGCCACTAAAGTCGTTGCTGTTACTATTGTCTGTCTGACGACCCGCGCTCGCCGCTGCGTTCCCTGACCGCGGACTGGGCGGTGCGTGCTCCTGGAGCAAGTGCGAAAGCTGCTCAAGCGACTGGATGCGCGGAATGTACGAGTTGAGGCTCTCCCCAATCGACATGTTCTTGACCATCCCGCTCGAGCTCGTATCGCCGTATCCGCTGGCGCTTCCCGAGCTAGAAGTGACCGAAGACAAACCTCCAAAGCCCGATTGGTGATGAAGCGGACCACCACTGCTGTGGGAGGCCATCTGGAAGTTCTCGATCGACGCCACGCGCGGGAATAGGCACGAGAAGCTGTCGATGGACGACACGCGCGGGAACGAGTCGCTCTGCTGCTGTTGCTGGGAACCGGACGTCGCGCTGGAACTCGTACTGATACTGTTGCTGGAAGACACACCCGAGCTGCTGTGGTTCACGTCCGACTGGAGGTCGCTGCGCTGCTGCTGCGACCCGGCGATGCCCAGGATCGAGATATTGTTGCTATCGTTATTAAATAGATGCGAGGACGAGGACGACGATGGCGGCGCCTGCAGCGGATGCCGCGGCGGCGGCACGCGCGCAGAAGCTTGCTGCTGCGTCTGGTAATGCGTCGACTGCGTCTGATACTGAGGCGCGGGGGGCGCGGAAGATGCTGCCGCTTGCTGCTGCTGCTGCTGTTGTGCTGGCCGCGCGGGCGCCGCCGGTGGCGCCGCGTTCCCGTTGCTGCTGTAGCCCATGGTTCGCGCCGCCATGAAGCGGTTCTTGTCGCGCGAGAGCTCCGACTCGAGCCGCTTCTCGCGCCGCCGCTGGTTGTACTGCTCGCGCTCGAGGTACGTCTTCTCGAGCTCGGCCAGTTCCTTGCGGATGGTCTCCATGTCCTCCTTCGAGATCTCGTCCTCGCGCCGGCGGAAAATGATCTTGCCAATGCACTGGTCGCCCGTGTACTTTTTGGAAATGCGCATCGGGTCGCAGTTGAGCAACTTGGACAGAAAGGTACGCAGCGTCGTGCCCTCCGCGAGCGGCAGGTTGCCCTTCTTGAACTCCTCGATCAGTCGGTCGCAGTACGCGCTCTCTTCGGCCGTCCACTTGCCCTTGCGCATCGTGTTGGAGGCCGCCGAGGGCGTCGCGCCCGCACCGCCAGACACCGACATGTCGGAAACCATCACCGCGGTCGCGGTGGACGGCGTGGACGGGTCCATCATCGACTGGTGGCCGTGCTGCTGCGGCTGCGGCTGGAGCTTGTGCCCGCCCGGCGCGGCGCTGTAGTCGGCGCCTCCGCCCCGCATGGGCGCGAACTGGGGCGGCATCAAGCGGCGCAGGTTCTGCGTGGGGGTCCAGCAGGTCGGGCAGACCTTGTCCTTGGTCTGCCACTGCTCGATGCAGCTCGCGTGGAACTGGTGGTGACACGGCTCGAGCATCACGTCCACCTGCTGGTTGTAGCAGATGAGGCACGTGCCGACCGGCGGCGCGCTCGCCACGTACTGCTGCTGCTGGGACGGCTGCGACTGCTGCGGCATCATGTTGGACGTGTACGACGCCATGCCGGCGCTCGTGCCCAGCGGGTACGAGCTCATGCGCGGGGAATACGCCTTGGCGGACGACTCGGCGGCAACGTCCAACCCTTCGCCTCCCATATCCCGGTCGTCTTCCGCTCGCTCGCGCTCTTCTCGCTGTACTGGATGGAAACAACCCGGGGGGAGAATAAGGAGAAAGGACGCCGTTCTTAGTTGGCGACCCACACACAGGTAGGATAAGACGGGGAACGACCGACGCGGGTTACTCACGTGCAACGAGTCGCGCGCCGCCTTCTGGATCTGCGAACTGCTACGGATCGATGCTCGCGGACGTCGAGGGCGCCAGTCGCTTCCTGGAGCCTGCCTGCCTGCCTGCCTGTCTTGTCTCGCCCGGGGACCTTCGAGCCCAGGGGAAGAGAGACGCGCGGGTGCCGCTTTCGATATTGTTTTCTGGTTGTACTGGCGGGTGCAAGGACAGAGGAAGGCGACCGGGGAAAAGGGGGGAGAAGCGAGAAAAAGGTTCCCGCCCTTTGCACGCCAGGCGCTAATAATAGGCGGCATTTCCACCAATGCGGGTTGAACATTGAAGCGGTGCCGTTCGTGATTGGCTAGTTCAAGTTGCAGAGCAGGGTTCGAGCGGTCAGACAACGAATTAGCAGGGTTGGAAGGAAGAATTAGAGCAAGAATTAACAGCCGCAAGGGGAGAGGAGAACGCGGGGAGAGAGAGAGAGATGCGCCGCCTCCCCTAGCCGCGGACCAGGGGAAGTGCCACAGACAGGCGCACGGCGCAAAATTACAGACACTTTGGCCGTCCTTACTGAAACCGAGTCAACGCGCGAGAACAAGAAAAACACAACCGCGAAACAAGCGGCATCAACACAGCTGTTTCGCCCCGCCAGCGCAAGTTCAACCAATCAAATTAGGGCTGCTTCTTCCAATCTATCCAGACTGTCCTAAACCGGCCGTGGCGTCTCCGCCAGACCCCCAGAGGTGCAGAACACCCACAACCAACCCACAGCGCCAGGACCGACGCATGAATACTCGACGCGGTCGTTCGGAGTTGCGCTATATAATACACTCGTCTCGCGAGCACCGAGCGCGGGCCTCCCCAGTATATAAATAACACTCGGTGCGGCTTAATTTGCAGCGTTAACTTCAGTTTGCTTGTTGCACCAGAACCGAGCGTGAGCGATCCACTGCCAAAGTTCAATTCAGTTGCCGAGAGAAATGGCCGCCGCCGCCAGCGCGCGGACGAGGAGGAGGGGGAGGACTGGCCCTCCGTAATTCAAGTAGGGTTGGGCCACCTTTTTGACCCAACCTGCTGGGTGCGCGGCAATAATTTGTAACGTGTAATCAGCCCCCGAATTATCAGTTGGCGGCTCGAGAAAAAGAACCTGGCCGACCGCTAAAAGTTAGCACCCACGGCGACAAAACCGCTCGGAACGTGCAAATCCTTCCTCGAAAATTGGCGAGAACAAAACTGCATCTTTTCGCCCGTGTTCTCCTGATGCTGGTCAGAGCCACTCCCCGCTCCAGCGTTGGCTTCCGTCGGTCGAGTCAACTGCAAGCTCGGCGTTTGACAACCTCCCCCGCCGGCAGCGGCCACTGTGACAGTGACTGTCGGCTCTTGGTGGAGACCTTCCGGCGCTTTCTTCCGCCCTCCGAGGGCTCCTCCGAGTGACCGGCCAGCAAGGAACTGGGCGCGCAGAAATCAGCAAGGGCGTCCAGTTTGGGGGCAGAGGCCGCCGCGAACAAATGAGCCCTCGCTTCTCTATGAAGCGTCCGGTTGCAGACCGTATAGCGCTGTGTTATCCGGAATTGCACGAATCAGATGCGCAAACCCGCGGCTCTTTCGCGACCGAAAGTGTTGACGGACGCTGCACCCGACCGGGACGCCGTCAAATGCTCCGGGAGGCGACGACCAACAAAGCTGGGCGTTAAGCTGGAGTTGTACCGTACATGTATAGTGTAATAGGCTCGGTGACCGACGGGGTGACGCTGGTTGAAGCTGGGCGCGTCGTCATCGCTCGGGTCAAAGCGAGCGGCTCATGCGTTAGGGTTGAAGTCGCCCCCGGTGTAGCCATGTCCGGGCTGAAGATGTCAGCGCGCTGACGTCCGTCCACCTCTTGTCATACATGAACACCAACACGTTCAAGCAGTCGCGGCTTTCAGTATCAGCGCAAAATGCGGGCGTTTGGTGGCGTTTGAGGTCCGAATTGTGTTGAATGTGATGACGAGTCACGCTCTATTCACGGCCGGCGATTCGTGGACCGTCGCCCGTGAGATCGCCTTCCGACGCGCGACGTGTCACGATGCCGAGGCGCCAGCAGTCTCCTCATGGCGTCCGTTGCGACTCTTCGTGCCGCTCCCACCCAGCCAGACGCCTCGCCTCCGCCCTCTCCTTATCTCCTGAACGCCTCTGTCTCTGCTAACGATCATCTTTTCGCCCGCCGCCGATTGCGCTCAACGTCTTCCACGTCTCTCTCGTCACAGCAAACGCTCTATCTCGCTATCGTTCGGCATGTCGAGCTCCGCGTCCAACAGCTTCAAGATGTCGGACGACGGCGCTGCGAGCCCGCCGCTGGGGGCGGGCGCGGCGGCGATCCTGGGCGGCGACGGCGCCGAGATCGCGCTCAAGAGCAAGCTCGTCACGGACGGGCTCAAGAAGCTGTACGCGACCAAGCTGCGGCCGCTCGAGAAGAAGTACGGCTTCGAGGACTTCCACTCGCCGCTGCTGTCGGACGCCGACTTCGACGCCAAGCCGCAGGTGCTCATGATCGGCCAGTACTCGGTCGGCAAGACCTCCTTCATCGAGTACCTGCTCGGGCGGCCGTTCCCGGGTCAGCGCATCGGCCCCGAGCCGACGACCGACCGGTTCGTGGCCGTCATGCACGGCGACGAAAAGCGGACGGTGCCCGGCAACGCCGTGGCCGTGTCGCCCGACCTGCCCTACGGCGGACTGGCCATGTTCGGCACGTCGTTCCTCAACAAGTTCGAGGCCGCGCAGCTGCCCTGCAAGCTGCTCGAGAACATCACGGTGGTGGACACGTCGGGCATCCTGTCGGGCGAGAAGCAGCGCATCGCGCGCGGCTACGACTTCGTGCAGGTCGCGCGCTGGTTCGCGGAGCGGTCCGACATGATTTTGCTGCTGTTCGACGTGCACAAGCTCGACATCTCGGACGAGTTCCAGCGCGTGATCGAGGTGCTCAAGGGTCACGACGACAAGGTGCGCTGCGTGCTCAACAAGGCCGACCAGATCGACGAGCAGCGGCTCATGCGCGTGTACGGCGCGCTCATGTGGTCGCTCGGCAAGGTGCTCAAGACGCCCGAGGTCATGCGCGTGTTCATCGGGTCCTTCTGGGACCAGCCGCGGCTGCACTCGGACAACGCCGCGCTGTTCGACGCCGAGGAGCGCGACCTCATGACGGAGCTGCGCGCGCTGCCGCAGAACGCGGCCGTGCGCAAGATCAACGAGTTCGTCAAGCGCGCGCGGCTCGCCAAGGTGCACGCGTACCTCATCGGCCACCTGCGCGACCGCATGCCGGCCGTGCTGGGCAAGGAGAAGAAGCAGCGCGAGCTGATCGAGAACATGGGCGACACGTTCCGCGAGGTGCAGCGCAAGTTCCACCTGCCGCCGGGCGACTTCCCCAACCTCGAGGAGTTCGCTCGCAAGTGCGCCAGCTGCAAGTTCACCAAGTTCGCCAGCCTGAACGTGCGCCAGATCCAGGAGATCGACGAGCTGCTCGCCAAGGACATCCCCAAGCTCATGGCGTCGCTGCCCAAGCGCGACCACCAGTCCAACACCCTCCCTGCCGCTGTCAGCAGCAGCAACCCGTTCGCCTCGCCCTCGATCGACGCAGCTTTGGACGAGTCCTGGGCGGTTGCGCCGTTCAAATCCGAGTACGACGCCGTGTTCAAGTCGCTCCGACTCGACGCGATGGGTCGCGCGACCGGAGCGGCCTGCATGGCGCCGCTGCAGGCCTCGGGGTGCTCGCAGGACGCGCTCAAGGCCATCTGGGACCTCGCCGACATGGACCGCGACGGCGCGCTGGACGCCGACGAGTTCGCCGTCGCCATGTTCCTGTGCACGCGGTCCAAAGAGGGCGAGTCGGTGCCGGAGACGCTGCCGCAAGAGCTCATGCCACCGTCCAAACACCAGCTTGTCGACGGGTTTGGAAGCAACGGGGCGCTTCGACCGGCGTCTCCGTGCGTCTCGCCCACCTCCGTCGCTCTCGCATGAGGTGGGGAAACATAATGCTGGAGCTGTCGGGGGAAAGACGGCGCTTTACGGTTTTATATATCGACTTGTACGTGTTTGTTTCGCTTGCATCTGCTTGTTGTGGAGGCCATTTGTGCCATACCAGCTCCTATCAATCGCCACTAGTTGTTGCTCCGGCGTCGCGTGGTCAGGTTCTTGGCGGCGAACCGGCGGAGCTCGTCGTACGTGAGCGCTCGCTCCTCCTCTTCGTCCTCGTCCGGCTCCTTCTCGTGGTCGTTCGCATGCTGCGACTCGCTGTCGTCCGCCATGAGCTCGACCGTCGGTAGTCGCTGGTGTAGTTGATGAGGCGGCTGAGATTCTCCAGCACCGCGGTCTTGAGGGGCGGAAACAGCCGCCACGGCCACGTTGTTGCCGTCGCCACTGCTGCTGCCGTCGCCCGCTGTAGCGGCAGCCGCGGCAAGCGCAGCGGCGAATTGCTGCTGAGACAGCGATTTGCGCGAGTACAACTCGAACTTGCTGCCCTTCTTGCGTTACTGGTGCAGCAAAAGCTGCTGCTGCTGCTGTTGCTGTGGCGATCGTGTCTGGTTGAGTGGGTTTTGGGCCTGGCCCACAAGGATCGACCGCTTGGTCGGCGAGCGCGACAGTTGATCTGCTCCCGCCATCACCAGCGTCGGAGCCGGCTCCACGTGCGGAGGCAGGACGATCACGCCGTTGACGCCACCGAAGGACGGCACCTGCACCTGCAGCTTCTGCTTCGGGTCGGACGGCAGTGTCGTCGGTCCGTGGCCGAGCGGCAGCGACATCGTAATCGCTGACCGAGAAGTCGAGATCGACGCGGACGATTGAGTCACGCCTTCGCTAGCAGCAGCTTCAGGCTCCACGTGCCCGGTGGCGGCCGTGGTGAGGCTGCTCTGCAGCACGAGCCGACTCGCATACATCTCGATCGCGCGGAGATACTCGAGGACGTTGGTCTCCGTGACCTCGCGAGCCGATAGCGGCAAGGACGTGGCTCCTCTGCTCCCGAGCTGCAGCCAGTCGCTGTCGCCCGACGAGGATGAACCGGCAGAATTGGCGTTTCCAGCACCAGTGCCGTTGACACCGTTGGCTCCAGAGCCGCTGCTGCTGCCGTTGGACCCGCCGCCGCCAGCTTCAGCAGCTGATCCGCTCCCAGACCCGTTTGAGGACGCCTTGGCTCCGGTCGAGTGCACCAGCAGGTTGTGCACCGAGTGCACGGACGACTTCACGCGCGCGAAGATGGTCTGGAGCGCGTCGGCCTCCATTTCAAGCTCGTGGTTGGTGTCGACGAGCGTCGAGAGTTTCTGCTGCGCGCTGCGCAGCTGCTGCTTTTGCGTCGCGCTGCTCGCGATGCCCTCGCGCGCCTTGTAGTCCTCGATTTGCGCCGCGAGCTCTGTGACCTGTGCCTGCAGCGCCACTTGCTCGCGACTGAGCTCCTCCACGCGCCGGAACCGCTGGAAGTTGGCGTCGTCGCGCGCCAGCAACTCCTCGCACAGCGCGCGCGTGTCGCGAATGCCCGTCACGCGTCGGATCTCGTCAAACGCGGCGTCGTAGCGAGCCACTTGGGCGTCCGTGCCCGTGCCCAGCGCTCGCTCCAAGCCAATCTTCCACGTCGATCGCGCCGCAACACGGGCTAAAGCGCTCTTCTTGCCGACGCTAGCGGCGTTTCCACCTCCAGTGGCAATAGTGGACGACGTGCGAAGGTCCCCAACCTGGTCGGCGGCTCCGACCGCTTGAACAATGGGCGATACCGCTGCTGCAGGCGACCCGAGCATCAAGACGTCGCCTTCGTCGCCGTGGTCGCGCATCCAGGCCTCGATCTCGCGCTTCAGGTCGAGGAACTGCCGCTCAAAGTCGCGCTGCTCCTCGTCTGCCTGGGCTTGCACGCGTTCGATCTCTTTCGCGACTTCCAGCCTGGCGGCGCGTGCTCGTTCGAGCTCGGCCGCGCTCTGCGCGTGTCGCTGGCGGCTCTCGCTCGCCTCGCGCTCGAGCTTCTTGTAGATGCCATCGAAGATAACGCGGTCGCGCCGCACCTTGTCGATGAGCGCGAACAGGTGCTTGTTGACCGAGTCGATCTCGTTCTTCTTGACCAGCGACAGCTCCAGCCGGTTCTCGAGCGCGCGCAGCCGTCGTGCCGCACTCGCCGCTGACGGCTCAGCGCTAGCGGGCGCGGCATCCTTCTCGGACGATGGCGTCGGGCCAGTATTGCTGCTACTGCCGTCGCCGAGCCCGTGCAGCTGCAGCCGATGCTGACGAAGCGCCTCCAGCTCCTGCTGCCTCTGCTGGACCTGCAGTTCGAGGGCCGACAGCTTCCGTTGTGCGAGGGCGACCTTGCGGGAGAAGAGCGCGGCCGTCCGCTGCAGCTCCGACAGCTTGGACCGCTTCTCCGTCGCTAGCAGCGCGCGGGCGTCGCGCTGCTCGATCGCGAGCTCGGCCTTGAGCAGCTGGTTGTGCTCCTGCAGCCTCCGGATGGCGTCGCGCTGCTCCTGGACCGAGCACATGCCTGGCGCCGCCGCATTCCCGCTCTTCTTGCCGGCTGCGATCGATTTACCGCGCTTGGGCGAGTCGCTGGCTGCCTCCGCTTCCTGCAGGACGGCCGGATTGCCAGCCGTGGGCGAAGCAGACGACGAGTGGCCGTTGCCGTCGTCGTCACTGCCGGCATCCGCGTGCTGCTTGTGGCTCGAGGCGACGGCGATCGTGAGCCCCGCGATGATCCCGAGCCTGGTGTCCGCGGCCGCCAGCAGCTGCGCGACCGCCGCGTCGTCCTTGAGCGTCATGATCTCGAGCTGGAAGCGAGCCGACCGCTACACTACCGACCGAAGGACAGAGGAGCGGCGGTTCACACCAAGTGAGGCAATGAGAACGGAAGCGCCCAGCTATTTCGAGACCGCGAGGCAGGCGAGGCGTGTACGGGATCGACTGCTTCGTTTCATTGGATCGCTCTTATACTCATTTACTCGATTCGACCGCGACTACAACACCGACCGCTACAGCTAGCCACCCGCCAGCTATCCGCTCCAGAACTAATACGTCTACCACTACAACACCACGCCTGCATCTACTACAACTACAGCTACTGTCTACGCTACTGCTACTCAAAGGACTCAACGGATCACATCGCGGACCCGTCGCTTAATACATGGACGCTCGCTGCTGCGCGCCTCCGTGTGACGCCGCCGCGCGCTTTGGCTTGCCCTTGTGGAACCGCGTGCGTCTGGCGAACACGACCGGCACGGAGTCCTCGACCGTCTCGGCCACTTGCGGCCGCTTCTTCTTCTTCTCATGCTCCGTCA
The DNA here is from genome assembly GCA_023338115.1 of Phytopythium boreale. Classification (NCBI taxonomy): domain Eukaryota; phylum Oomycota; class Peronosporomycetes; order Pythiales; family Pythiaceae; genus Phytopythium; species Phytopythium boreale. The sequence continues at coordinate 28,395 of JAADYG010000218.1, forward strand.
CTGCGTTCGCAACGGAAATGCTAACGCTCGCACGCTCCTCGTCACCGCCGCTCTCCGACTGCGGCTCGCTCGCTTCAACTTCGACTGTCGTTGTGGTGGCCGTGGTCGACCCGGCCGACGCCTGCTTCTTGACGTCGGCGTCTTCGAACTCGATCTCGGTCGTGACCGACAGCGCGAGGTTGTTCATGGACGGCTCGTGCACGAGCGACAGCACGGCGCTGCTCAGGCGGCGGCGACCGCGGCGGAACACGACACGCTGGGGGATCCACACGCCGCACAGAGGGACCTCGGCCGTCTCACAGACGAGCGGCCGCGCGCCTGGGATCTGCGGCTCTTGGACTAGGACTGGCGAAGAAGTCGCCGTCTCTATGACGTCCGCTGGCTGTCGTTGCGGCTCGAGCGAGGCAGGAACATCCACCACTGGCGGCAACTCGGCCGGTTTCCTCTCGACGACAGTGATTTCTTCCTCACTGTCGCCACCGTCGGCTTTGCTGACGGACTGGCCGTCGTCCACGCTGTCGGAACGTTCGGGTTGCACGGCGCTAACCTCCTGGTCAGCATCGCTGGTGGCAAGCTCCTCTGCTTCGTTGTGCTCGGTCTGTTCGACTGGCTCAGCATCGTCCTTGAGACCCTCCACGTCGCCGACGACAGTGTCCTCCTCGCTCGGGTGGAGGCTGCGGTAGTGGTCGCCCTTGTACAGCAAGTGCAGCGTCTTGTACGCCCGCGCGTCCTCCTGCTCGTGCTCGTCGCTCTCGCCCTTGCCCTTGCCGACGTCGTCGTCGTTCTCGATGCGCAGGCGGCGCTGCGGACCCTGGTGCACCACGAGGTGCACGCGGAAGCACTTGGCGGCCGCGTACAGCTCGGGGTTGCCGCCCCACTCGCCGTCGCGGCGCATGCGCACGCAGTATGCGGCCACGGACTCTCCCTCGAGCTCCAGGAAGGGCGCAAACAGCTCGCGCTCGCGCTCGATGAAGTCGACCAGCCGCCGGCGGACGTCCTTATACAACTCCTGGTCGCCGAAGAGCTGGTCGCTGATGGCTCGGAAGAGGCAGTTGCCGTCGCCCGCGATGGCCGTGACGCCCCACCCGAGCTGCGCGTAGTGCTTGGCCACCTGCGCCTCGCTCGCCCAGTTGCTGTCGGCGCCCATGACCTCGCGCAGCAGCGCGCCGATCTCGCGCCGGCCGCGCGGCTTGGGCGGCGACAGCGACACGCTCGAGCGCCGCGAGTCGCCGTCCGACATGGTCGACGAGATGGACGACGCCATGGACGAGCGCGTGCTGCCGCTCGCGCCGCTCAGGCTGCTGCCGATGCTGCTCAGGCTGCTGCGCAGCCAGCCGCCGAACTTGGCGCGCGGCGGCCTGCTGCTCGACACCGCCGCCGTCATATCACAGGAGAAGCGGGTCCTGCTGTACTGGAGTCAGTCAGTCAGTCAGTCGCTGCGGTCTACTCGCCGCACGGACGAGTTGAGTGGAAGTGGGCGGAACGTGGGCGGAAGAAGGAGGAAGTCCGCGATGCCGGCCGCAATGCGTAGGAAGGAGCACGGGACGCTGATCGCACGCTGGCTTCTTCCGCTGCTCTTTGGGTTCCGAGCGGCCTGGACGGTCCTTTGCGCGCGGGACGGACACCCTTCAGCGAAATGTGGTACATGCGCCAGCCAATCCGCGAGGAAAACGGGGCGGAGCGCCCGCCGACCCCACGAGTCGGGCGCTTGGACAGGCCAAGTGGAGACCCGGCTGGCCAATCACGCGCCGACGGACGGTCGCCACCTGGCTCGAGTCGCGCATGACGAATGTGCAGTTATCGGCGGTCGAGAATGCGATGGCCATTGCGCAAGGGGTGCAGAGCGCGATAGGATGGCTAAATACAGTGCTGGGGACCGGACTTTGCGGATGCATTGGACGTTCAGACAGGGTGGCTGCATCGACTGCTATGGGTGAGAAGAGCGACATTGGCCATGTCGTTCGAGGTCTCATCTCATTGACCTCATCACATCACCTTCTGGAGCTGCTGGCTTCTTTTCAGGAGATCTGATTGGTTGGAATTATATGTTATCGCACGGTGATTGGCTAAAATACGTATTCAGTCCGACTTTCAGGCTCTTTGACTGTGAACTGTGATTCTGAGTTGTCCAGAATAGCGATTCTCTATTGCAAACTTTTTTCTTCTCTATCCGATCGAGAAAAGCTCTATTTCTTCTTCTGCTTGGCGCCGCGCTTGGATGCCGCGACCGCCTGTTTGCGGAGCTGCCGCTGCGCCTTCTTGCTCACCGGAGTGCCCGACTCGGCGCTGAGCTTCAGGTCCTTGAGCTGCGACGCGAGCGACGAGTCGGCGACATCCTTATCTCCATCCACGCCGACCTCCGCCGTGATACGCTGCTGGTTGGCGCTGTCGCTGCCTCTCGCTTGCCATCGCTTCATCGACCACAAAGGCACCGGCAAACACGTTAGCAAGCTTGAGACGCGACTGTGGATACCACCAACTGACGAAGCACGCACCTTGGCGAGGTCGTCCGGGCGGAAGCCGTCGCAGTCGAGCTCGATCTCCATGGGCGGGGCGCCGCTGTGCGCCTGCTCGTCGCTCTCCTTGAGCAACCGCACGCTGTCGTAGTGGTCGGAGCCGTGGTACGCGACGTGGAGGACGCGCTTGGGCTGGTGTGCGTCGCACTCAATCACCATGCGGCTGCTCTCCATGTGCACGACCACGTACACCTGGAAGAGCCGCGCCGCCGCGTACAGCTCCTGGTTCCCGCCCCACGTGCCGTCCTCGCGCATCCGCCCGCAATACTGCTTGACCATCGCAACACAAGGAGCACGCACCCATCAGCCTCTCTTGGTGTACTGTGATCGAAGATCGCAACGCACGTGGTCGAACTTCTCCTCGTCCTCCATGAACGGCTCAAAGTCGTCGCGGTGCGCCTCCATGTAGTCGATGACGCGCTGCGCATGTAGACGTGCGGTGTCTATTGTCAGTGGCGACGTCGAGAGAATAGCGACCACGATGGACGATGGACACACCTTGCGGATCTCGAGATGCAGGTGCTGATCCCCAAAGAGCTGGTCGCTAATGGCGCTGCACCATGCGCGAGTCGATCAGCAGGTCAGCGATCGACCTCACCAGTGCCCAAGCGAGACGCAGCTGCTTCTCGCCCCGCACTCACCTACCGGAACAGGCAGTTGCCGTCGGCCTCCACCTCCTGTCGATATGCAACAGCTAAGCTCAGCGTCTCCCCGGTATCGGTTCACACGAGCCAAGCGGCCGGCGGACGCACCCAGAGCTTGCACCCGACGCCCGCCAACTGCTTGCGCATGAGCTTGACGGCGTCATCGCTCACGGCCTCGTGCTTCTTCTCCTTGTGCTTCTTCTTCGCCTTATGCTTGTCGCCCACATCCTTGGCGATCGCCGCCTCTCTCCCGGCCGTCGAGAACTTGACCTTCTGCTTTGAGCACGCGGTTCCGAGCCGTTAGAAGCGAGCACGCCACCACATGTTCACCACCGAATGACATCAATGGGGAGAAGCCCTGGGTCTATTCACGCGCCAGCAGCGAGCACGCACCGGCGGCTTCTTGCCCACCTTCCGCGGCGCCATCTTCCCCCCAAACCGATCCGACGTCTCACTCGTGCAACTCAATCAGGTCGTCATGCGAACCTAACACGAGCACATTGCGAACTTTATCCAAGTAGTACCGTGCTCCTCCAAACTCATGTCGTCGTCACTATTTCAACCAATCACAGGTCATAATTTAAACCCCTTCGCGCACCAGGGGGTCAAACTATCAGTTTCCGAAGGCTCAACGGTACGCGCCGTGTCGCTTGGCGCTCCGCCATTCGTCCAATCATGGGCGCGTCCCAGTCCACCAAGCCAAAGCCGCCACAACCAGAAGCCATGGTCTCGACGCGGCGCTCGACGCGCCTGCAGGCCAAGAGCGGGGCGGCCTCGCCCGCGTCCTCCGGGGGAGAAGACACGACGGCGGCGGCGCGCGCGTCTTCTCCTGCGCGCGGCGCCAAGCGCTCGCCGCGTGGCAAGGGCAAGAAGCAAGAGGAGAAGGCGGAGGCCGAGGCGAAGCAGGAGGCCAAGGAGCAGTCGGAGGAGTCGGCGGAGGACATCCCCGTGGAGGACGACAGCGCCGAGGAGGTGGCGGCCACGGACGCAACGGAATCGGACGCGAACGAGCACAGTGAAGAGCGCAAGGAGGCGGTTGGCGCTGAAGAAGAAACTGATGCGTCGGCCGGTGTTCAGGAGGTGGACGAGCCGACCAACGAGCAGGGAGAGGAGGAAGAGGACGAGATCTTGATGCTGGACGACGATGACGAAGAGGAGGAGGAGGAGGAGATGGATGTCCCTGCCGTCGACGACGCGGAGACGGAGACGGACGACGACGCGGCGGCGCGGGGCGGCGACGAGGACGTGGCACAATACGTAAGTGCACGTACGACCGAGTGGGTTGATGATGGTAGCGCGTGACTGACTGGTTGTTGCTATGCAATGGTGCAACGTAGGCTCTCCTGGCGGCGTCCGGTCTGGACCTCTTCGGCTCGAATAGCAGCTCGACCAGCGCGGCGCCTTCGACCAGTGCGAACGCGCCGAAGCGGACGGCGGCGGCGGTGAAGCGCTCGCTGGTGCCGGATCAGCTGGACAGCGGCGCGGCGCGGCATGCGTCGTTCTTTGAGTTCAAGGGCCTTCGGCACGCGGAGGGCGCGGCGCTGCTGGCGGACAAGCGGTCCAAGGAGGAGCAGGGCGTGGTGAAGACGGGCCTGGACGTGGTCGCGCGGTCGAACCAGCAGCGCGAGGAGACGCGCAAGAAGACGGCCGGGCGCAAGTGGTTCGACATGGAGTCGGACGACCTGACGCCGGACGCGCGGCGCGACTTTGCGCTGCTGCGCATGCGCAACTACCTGGACCCCAAGAAGTTCTACAAGTCGTCGGACCACCACAAGAAGCTGCCCAAGCACTTCCAGATGGGCGTCGTGGTCGAGGGCGCGCACGAGTTCAAGTCGGCGCGCATGACCAAGAAGGAGCGCCAGCAGACCTTCACGGACGAGATCATGGCCGACGCCAACGTGCGGCAGTACACGAAGCGCGTGTTCGGCCAGGTGCAGGCGGCGCGCAGCGGCCGCGGCAAGAAGAAGGCCAAGAAGACCCACCGGGCGTTCTAGAGAGATAGCGTGCAGTAGAAGGAGACTGGTCGACGTGGTGCCGAAATGTAATTTGAAACTCAACTTTTGCCATTGGATGCGTGGGTCGGTGTCTGAAGTCAATGGGCGAGAGGAGGAGACGGCACAGGAAAAGATCAGGACGGAGAGGCGACCGGAAGCAGGAAGGGTCGGCCGTCTCCCGTCGTTCCCCTTGGCGACAGTTGAGCGCCCGAAGCGACGCCTCTCGCGACCGGCGGTTGCTGCTCATTCCCCGCGACTCGACCGCGTTCGGCTCGATCCAGCCAGCAACAAACCGACACGAGGGCTCGGAACGCCGCTCTTGACGGCAATTAGAAGCCGCAAGCTGTCGTGTGACCTGCTTCCCACTTCCGTGTCAAGTGTCTGTGTCAGTTCGTCTGTTCAGCATGTCAGCGCGCGAGGAGAAGCACGAGGCCGAGGAGAAGGATCACGATGAGGAAGAGGAGGACGACGACGACGATGACGACGACATCTCGAGCAGTGGCGGAGACGACGACGACTGGGGTAACGAGGACGACATGTCCGAGTCGGGTGACGCCCACGGCGGCGACAGCAAGGCTGTTGCTGGCGCTGCTCCTTCCAACTCTCGTGGCTCGTCGGCCGAGCAGGCGGCGCGGGCGGCCAAGGAGCGGAGCCTCGCGAACCAGCCGTTCGACGAGGCCGTCGACCTGAGCGAGTCGGAGGGCAGCGTGTCCGAGGAGTCGCCCAAGAAGAAGAAGCCGGCCGCGCAGGTCAAGAACCAGCCGTTTGACGAGGCGCTCGAGCTTTCCGGCAGCGTCCAGGACATTGAGAGTCCGCAGAAGCCGGTGGCGGGGCAGAAAGCTCCCGCAGCCATCTCACCAGCCCCGTCAGTGCAGCAGCCGGCGGGCAGGAAGAGCCCAAACGAAGCTCCAGCGGCAAAGAATGCTGCCCCGGCACTCGGCGCCGAGATCAAGAACAAGCCGCACGACGAAGAAGTGGATCTGAGCGACTCGGACGGCAGCGTCGACACAGACGGGCACTCGAGTCCGGACCGCGCGACCATCAAGAACAGGGCGGCTGCCGTCCCCTCGAGAGACGAGAAGCCTGCAGCCAAGATGGAGGCAGCGCGCAGTTCCCCTGCGCCTTCCAAGGACTCGACGCCTCCGTCTTCCGCTTCTGTACCGTCGAGTTCAACGGCTGGGAGTGGACGAGGAACGCCAGCAGCAGCAGCAGCAGCCCCGTCAGCTTCTGCGGCTGCGTACGGCGGGCTACCAAAGGCGCAGCAGGAAGACAACCGGCAGGTGGAGTCCAAGCGAAGCAAACAGGAGTCCGAGAGCTCGTTCGAGGAATCGGGAAGCGAGGAAGATGATGATGACGACGACAAGGAAGAAGACGAGGAGGAGGAAGAGTCGCAGTCGGCGTCCGTCGCTGCGTCGGCAGGCGGAGGTGCCCTCGCTGGCGGTACAGCGAGTACGTCAGGATCGGCGGGCAACTCGGTGCAGTCGGCGATGATGGCCAACGCCGGCAGCTACAAGGAGAGCGACTACGCGCACCTCAAGGTGTCCAACGACGTGCGCGAGCTGTTCCAGTACATTGGCCGCTTCAAGGCACAGGAGACCGAGCTGGAGGCGCGGCTCAAGTGCTTCATCCCCGAGTACATCCCGGCGGTGGGCGACATGGACGCGTTCCTCAAGATCCCGCGGCCGGACGGCGAGCCAGACCACTTGGGGCTCAAGATGCTGGACGAGCCGAGCCTGAGCCAGTCGGACGCGACGGTGCTGGACCTGCAGCTGCGCTCGACGTCCAAGAAGAAGCACGGCGACATTGTGGTGCGCAGCATCGAGAACGCCGAGAAGAGCCCCAAGGAGATCGGCCGATGGATCAAGTCGATCGCCGACCTGCACCGCACTAAGCCGCCGCCGCAGGTGCACTACTCCAAGGCGATGCCCGACATCGAGAGCCTGATGCAGGTCTGGCCCGAGGAGTTCGAGGAGCTGCTGGCCAAGACACCGCTGCCGAGCGCCAGCATGGACCTCGCGCTGGAGCAGTACGTGCGCGTCATCTGCGCGATCCTCGACATCCCCGTGCACAAGAACGCGTACGAGTCGCTCCACGTGCTCTTCACGCTCTACCTCGAGTTCCGGAGCAACCAGCACTTTATGAACTACGACGAGCAGCTCGAGAGCGCGCAGCAACTGCAGCAGCAGCAGATGCAGCGAGGGGAAATGGACGCGCCGCCGCCGTTCACGTCCCGACGGACCGAGATCAGCACGCCCGACGGCTTCAGTTCGCGCAAGTGAGAGCAGGAGCTGCCGTCCACTCTATTTGCTGTTTCCCCCATATAACAACACCACGCCAACACTTGCCGTTGTTCTTTCATGATGACCACGCCACCATCGTTCGCCCTGTTACTGAGCTGGTGCTCAGGCGCTCGGCTTGCCGTTGGCGTCCGAGCCGTTCGTGGCTCCCGTCGCTTGCCGCTCCAGCTCCTGCTGCTTCTCCATCATCTACGCAACACAAGGAACCACCAATACGTACGTGTTATGACCAGGTATTGGTGATGACGTGTTCGTGTGGTTGGAGTGGCGACGCACCTTGTCCTGGACCTGACGGAGGCAGTCCCAGCCAAAGATGATGCGCTTGGAGATGGTCTCGCCGTCCTGGGAGCGAAGTAACAGTAGGCACAGGTACGCAGGGTCAGACGATCGCTTCATCTTTCCACGCTAAGCGCTCACACGACCGGGACGCACCGTCTCGTTGCGGTTCTGCTCAATCTCCATGCGTGCGTTCTTCTGGAGCACGACCGACCTGTTGTTCCACGCGAATGCACGTCAGCGCCGCGCTTCCGTCCATACGAACACAGCCGCAGACGCTGCAGTACAGTCCGTACCATGGCTGGCCCTGCTCGTTCGGCCACTTGAATTGCCGCGACGTGCGCAGGATCTCGCGGTACAGCCGCAGCACTTCCTTGCGCTTGTCCACCAGCATAGTCACGCCCGTCAAACGCTCTGCGCAAAGTTCGACTTGCGGAGCGAGCAGCTCCGTTTGTATTTTTCAATGACCTGTTATAACAAGTACAATGCCTACTTTCTATGCGTCTCATATCAATTGTATCATTTTATGACCTGTGAGTATATATGCATTTATTTGAGACTGATGATGGCTGCAACCAGGTCAATTGCACACGTCGATGGCGAACGGCGCGGCGCCGTCCTCGACGACGAGTTTGATGCCTTCGTACAGCATGAGCGCGCCTCCGACGTACACGAGCGAGACAATGCACAGCAAGATGATGGACTGCCGGCCGGACCGGCGGACGTAGCCCAGCACGAAGTGCTGCGACAGCGACGTCACCACGAGCGACAGCGAAAAGATGAGCGCCGCCCACTCCCAGTGGATCATGTTGAACACGGCGTACTTGGTCGTGGCGGCGGCCGAAGAGTAGAGAACCATGAGGGCCGAGTTGGCGGCGAGAACCTCTGGCATGACGCCCATCTCGATCAGAATGGGGCTCGTGATCATGCCTGCGCCGATGCCGAACGTGCCGGCGACGACACCGGCTGCAACACACGCCGGAGCGAACAGGCGCACGGTCTTCTTGGTCCAGCGCACGTCGCCCTCAGTAAACGGGTAGTTGAGAGCCTTCTTCGTCTCGTAGTCCTTCAGGAGAAGCCTGGCCGCGAACACCTCGAACACGACGATACACGGGATCTCCGCCGCCAAGAGCACCCAGTACGTGACGCCGCCGCAAGTAATGAGCGCATCGATAATACTGACCACGAGGATGAGCAGGTAGCACGCGAACGCTGCGCCGTGCTTCTTCTTGTTGAAGCGACGCTCTTGGTCGATGATCTTGGCGAGCGCGGGGTTGGCTGCAGCTCCTCGCTGCTCTGTGCTGTCGCTCAGTGGGATGCTAGCGGATGCAGGGGCTTCTTGGGTCGATGGCGTCAGGGCGACGTAGTCTGTAGCTGGCGAGAGCGGGTTCTCGACATCAGCGCTCCTCAGCTTCGCCTCCTTCTCCGCCGCCGATTCCTTCTTGATCAGCGAGATGGCCTTGACCAGCATCCGCGCGTTGCCGGTGCACAAGACGATCACCATGAGAAGAGACAGCAGGTACGATGGCAACAGGTTGGTCAGCACCGTGCCAACGATGACGCCACCAATGACCGCCGGGATCATGATCATCACCAGGTCGGGCTCGATGAGCGGACGATCGACTGCTGGGTGGCGCTTCCGCATGTTGAAGACAGCGTTTGCGATGCCGCCGCCGAAGATGCCGAGGTTGGAGATTGGCGTCGCGACCTTAATGTTGAATCCCATGACGAGCACCATGGTCGGCACCATGATGACGCCGCCGCCAACACCACCCGCCGCTGAGAGCACGAGAGCACAGCCCATGATGACGAGGCCGACCACGTCGTAGACGTCCATAGACGCGACTCCGGGCACGGTGTCAACGCTGGTGCTGTCGCTATCGCTACTGCTGGAGCTGTCGCCTCTCGCGGTGACGAGTTGGATGGAGAGGACGAGGGCCAGGAGGCCTGAAGTCGCCGCTGCGCACCGAGATTGCCGCGCGGTCACCATCAACGACTGAACACAGTAGACCAACGCTCGATGGCAGAGCCCGAGTCCCTTCGATGAAACTGTGCTCCACGCGGCACTAAGGGAAATGAATCGGAGACCGTATAGTACCGGGTACTGTACTGTATCGGCGATCGCGATTTCTTTAGGCGTCGCGGCCCGCGACGCGGGTGGTCGCAAGCGGGTTGGGCCGCACACTCATCACCGATGGTGAAGGATAACGCATTCTGACTAGCCTTCAATCCCTTGGTCGAGTAATAGCCTCTTTAATGCGATGAAATAGCCATAATTCATGTGCGTGAATTCACTACTGTGGTATTATCTCATTATTTTTATAGCTTGTTTATTCGATATGTTTTGCTGAGTGATATTCGGTGTAGAACGATCATTCGGCATTGCCCCGGGAGCATTAATTACTGTAATTAGTACTCCCGGGGCATTACTGACAACTGCTGCCCGCCTCATGTCATATCACTAGTTGCACTTGACACAAGTGCACTGGCCATCCGCACCACGGAGCGATTGCTTGGTCTTCGACCTCTTTTGACTTTCTTACCAGGTTCGTGTTGAGCCTCCCGCTTGCTCTGGTAAGACACAGTACTGTAGTTGGAGTGCGTTGGCGGCTGCGTTGGCGGCTGCGTTCGGTAGCGGAGGCGCGATTCGATCGCAAATTCACTGTACGATGCGATGCGTTCACGAGCAACTTACTGCAACTTCTCATGATCTACAGGAGAGTACATATTGCACTGTACCACGCACAAGAGCGAGGAGCTGCATGCTTCTCGTTGATGACAATTTCGTGTGGGTGAGTCCGGAGTTGACCACAGCAGCATTCTGTACCGTACAGTAACGCGCTAAGTACGAAGTCCGCTCATCGACAATCACATCAATTTCTCGTTAGTATCATATCTCCAAGTATATTGAATCACAGAGTTAAGCGTGATCTTGAAGCGACGCGTCTCCTGTGGATCCCCGGTCCGAGCCAAACGGCCATGGGCAACGTCACGAGCGACGAGAGCGACAGCTCTCGTACGACTGGCGCTGGGGCTCAATTTGAATCCTCCGCGGCCTTCGCCGAGGCCACGCAGTTCAAAAATGAGCTCGCCGACATGCAGCGCGCGATGCCGTCTCTCCACGCGTCGCCGTCCCCTGCGCTGCTCCCGCATCAACTCGCGCTTGACGGCGCAGTCATCGCCTGTGATCCAGGTGCCAGTTTCGTATTGTTGACTCTCAGTGGCAAGATCCTATCCGCTTACTGGCTGCAACGATGGCGTTATGCTGCCGATAACAGGGGTGCGAGTGCTGGTGGGGCCAGTCGTGGGCAAGGTCGACTTCCAGAGCGCGAGAGTGCTGCTGGAAGTGAGCGCCCGTGCGCGTATCACGTGCCACGTGTCGACTGTCAACACTCTCACGAATGAAATCACAGAGCTGTCGCAGTGCCGCTGCGTTGTCTCGCTCGAGGCGCAGCAGCCAGCAGTGTTTCGCATCGAGAGACTCGCTCCTGGACGAGAGTACCGCATCTCGTTCAGCGGGATCAGGCGAGAAGACGCTGAAGATCGTCGCGGCTCGTTCCGCACGCCCACGCTCGAGACCGGCGCGAGTGAGCTGCGCGCGGTTGCTGTCAGTGGCGATGACCCCGCGGACCTACAGGCTGGCGAGCGGAGCGTCTGGAAGAGCGTCAGGGAGCGCGTCGAGCAGAAGAGCGTGGATTGTGTGCTCTACCTCGGTGGTCAGGTCGCCATGCAGCGCATGTTCGACTACGCCTCGCTGCTTCTGCTTCGACACGCTAGTTCCTTGAGCAGAGGCGGCGAAGGAGCTGCCGACTGGCGAGGGATCGAGGCGCGAGCGGTGGAGGTGCTGCGTGGCGCGTACCGAACGCAGTGGTCGCTGTCCAGCGACGTGCAGTTCGTGCTGGCCAACGCGAGCAACCTGATGATGTGGAGCGATGCGGACGTGTACCCGCTGTTCACGACGCGCAAGGAGTTTTACATCGACCACGACCAGCCGACGCTGCAGGTGGGTGATAGAGTTTGCAGATCGGACGTCACAGATCCCATGTAAACGGTCAAGGCGGTGTGTACTGCACTGTCACGGTAGATGCAAGTGATTCGCACGGTGACGCGGTGCGCACGGCGGTTGTTCCACGAGTACCAGCGGCAATTATGGGATAACGACATGGAGGCGGTGTTCGGGCGCGAGGTATTCGCGAGCTCTCATCGTTCTTAATGCCACTATCTCTCTCGTTAACACGTTCCCGATCCACTATGAACAGGCAGAGATGCTCGCAGTGGCGGAGCGGGCACTGGAATCCTCGGGGAGGATCTTCAGGCTGTCGCTGCAGATCCCTAAAGTGGCCCAAGACCTGGAGCTGCAGAAGCAGCGGCGGGAGATTGAAGGTGCCCGGCGCGTTGAGAAGCAGCTGCGCGCGCTGGAGGCCGAGAAACTCAAGCTGGAGAAGCAGATCGTGAGCTACAACCAGTTGCTGGCTCCTCAGCGCGGGGAGGAGTTTATGTACAGCGTTGGGACAATCACCGTGCTCCTTTTGGATTTGAGGAGCGCTCGTCTCGAACCTGGCGGAGCTCAGGCTTCTGACAACCCACTCTTAAGTCCGCTCCAGTGGGATTTCGTCGAGGGGGCGCTAGAGCAAGACGGCACCCGCTTGTTGGTCGTCTGCACGGAGCTTCCTATTGTGGACGAGGGCCTTGCGGATCTAACAACAGACGCGGAAGGCTGCAAGAAGAACGCCACGGCATGGAGCAACAACTCGGAGGCGCAAGTGCGGCTGTTATCGACGCTGTTTGACTGGAGGCTCGAGCGCCCAAACCGAGAATTCATGTTGCTGTCCGGCTCTGGACAATTGGGCGCGCTGAGTGCGAAGACAGTGGTCAAGGACACCAAGTTGCGCACAGAAACCACCCAGTACATCGCTAGCAGTATCACATCCGGCTCATGTGTTGATGGCATCTCCATCCCGCTGATCGGAATCTCCTGTGCGAAGATGACGCCGTCGCGGACGCTAGCGACGGCGATGCTTCACGACCGATTCAATGTGGAGCACGTTCGTATCGACACCGACAAGAAGGACTTCGCGGTTCTATCGCTCAAGTGTGGCGCGGACGCTGTACCTCCTGTTGTTCAAGTCGATCAATCCGACGGGAGTGGAGACGACGATGTTACTCTGGCTCGAGTCGTGCTCGGACCGGTGGTCGGGTGGGTGGATCACCACTCCGCTACCATTTTGCTGGAAATCGACCGCGACGCCGATCTCGCGTGCGTAATTGACAACCCTTTCACCGGAGAGCGGCGTCGCTTCTTCCAGCGCTTTCGTGCGTACCGACCCAACTCGTTCCACCTGACGCGCTTGCGCTCCGAGCACTTTTACCAAGTGAGTTTTTCGAACATTCAGCGTCCCAGTGACTTCACGGCAACGTTTACGACGCTGTCGCTGTTCCCGGAGAAGTTTGAAGTCACAGCGATTTGCAACGACGCATCGCTGCTGTCGGCAAATGCATTAGCTGCAGACTCGGACAACGCGAACACGACGACACTATGGCAGACGTTAGCAGAGCGGACTGCTGACACTCCATTCAGTGACATCGACTTGATGCTGCACCTCGGCGGTCAGTTCTTCCCGGACTCCAGCGCGTATGTCCATAAAGCACTGCTGATGGCGGATCAACTTTATCAAGACGGTCGAGATTCAGCCACGAAGGTCGATGGGCAATCTCCCGAAGTCGCACGCATATCGGAGAAACTTCGGCAGCTCTATCGCCTCAGTTGGACGGCACCAGGAGTACGTGAGCAGCTCGCAAGCTGCGCTCATATCTTCTTGATCAACCAAAATGATCTGCTGCCATCGTCGGTCGCCTCATCACCCTCAGGTATGCTCGTTCAGCGACAACTCCGCCAAGTGCACCACGAGTACTCGGATCTCCTCCTCCCGCCGATCATGCGCCGAGATGAAGCGATTCCAAAGGTTATCGCACAGCATTTTGGGAATCTTGGCACTTTTGTGCTCCCCATTCGAGGCCCTGATGATAGCGACTCGGGAAGATTCATTCAACCCAAGGCGTGGGTGGATCTGGACGCGCTCCTGGAGGATGAAACGATGTAAGTGCTGCTGGTGGTCACGACGGAGCCGGTCATTCGAGACTTACCCAGTGACGTCATGGAGCAGGCAAAGGTGCATGCCTCATATCGAAGCCAATTCGGGTTTCACCAGCGAGACCTGGAGAGACTACTGGGCGTCCTGTTTAGGTGGCAACAGTCCCAGCCGCCCGCGCCCGGACAAACCGAGCATCCGCACATACCCTCGTCGAGCAGACGCGTGGTCCTACTCAATGGGGACCAGTTCCAAAGCTTCGACTCGGTCATTCAGCAATTTAAGTCGTCGGCACCTGTTGTACCGGCGCAAGGAGCTGTCTCAAGCGAATGCACTTCGGTCCAAGCGATCCAAAGAAGTCGAGACGACGCATCGAGCATTCGGCAGTTCGTAGTTGGGCTGCTGTGCGCTCCATCGCCCGAGGTTTCCGCAGGTTACAGCGGCAACGAGATGTTTCCACGTCCTCTTCTCTTCCTCGAAGGTGCATTCTTCGGTCAGTACGCGTATAGACACTTTCGCGTCGTGCGTCAAGTGAGCGCATGCAACAACATCGACAACGCTCCAGCCCAGCCATCGATGGAGTCTAGCGAACTAGTTGACAACAACTCACTCGTTGAGAAGTCAGCCAGCGAGCTGGCAGGACAACCGCCTCAATGCCAATTCCTGCGGATCTCCCTGTCTTTGACTGGGCCGAACCACAGCGGCAACCTCGCGACTGCTGCAGATAGTGGTGGGAACAATCGCTGGTGCTCGTGCCAGTATATTTCCCGGGATCCAGTCGAGCCTCGCATCCAAGTGGACCAAAAGAGCCAAGAGAACGATCAAGACGCTCTCGTCTGCGTGACATACCTGTCGATCCATGCAAGGGCGAGCAGCGATGACACGACGGAGCCGAATCTCAAGATGAAGCTGCCAACATGGCTGCTGGAGGTACGCACAGCAGTTCCTTATGCATTCAGCGTGAACAATCTAACGCGAGTTATGTGTTCTGGTGTTCATCAGCTCATGCTGCAGCCCTTGACATCCGAAGAGCAGACTCAGATGGATGAGCGAGCTGAGCTCCTGCGAGACAAGACGGCCGCGATCACTACTACGTTTGAGCAAAGCTCAGAGCTGGTCGACGGCTTGCTCGGCTTTTGGCTCGACTCGCGTGGCTGCATCGCTGAGCTGACGCATCTCTTTGCCGAGTTTTATAACCGGCTTGGGGGCGCCGCAGTCTGTGAGAAGTTCCTGGCATCGCCGTCGTCGCTGGCGGTTCGCCTCGTTCTCTATCAACTGCTCAAAAATCCGGCCGACGCGTTCCCGATATCAGGCGCAATTGATGTGTTGCTGTTTGAGCGCCTCCTGACAAGGTGCTTCTTGGATGGGTGGATGCTCAGCAGTCGATTGACTCAGCTGTTCGTTGGGACGAAGGACATCACGGCGTCAAACCGCCAGGAAGCGCGAGCGAACAGCACTGGCAATCGTCAAGCAAAGTCATGAGAAGAGAAGAGAATTGTACAAGCTGATCGATGATAGCTCAATCGCCCTAAGCTCGCATAATTCATGCCAAAGACGGTCAAGGTTGAGGCGGTTCATTTCAAGAAGCCTTAGTTCTCTGGATTTTAATCCAGAGTTTAGGGAGGATGGGATTCGGCTAAAAATACCTCTATCTTCTTGTGAGATGGCGCGATTTCAAAACGCGATGGTTATATGCATAATAGACTAGCTAAAGTGCTGGCCATAAGTATAAGTGATCGTGTTTTTCGCAGATTTCTCCACCAATAAGAACGCTGCGACGCTAAAAACAACCCCAAGAGCCTGTCTAATCGTGCTTTATCGAATGGCACAGTTTTTTTTCGCACGCAAAACGACAAAATGGTTCAACCTGAACTGACCCAAATTTTTGGGTGGTCAAAAGTATAAGTGATCTCC